>CAJDSM010027124.1:0-10224 GCA_903981925.1 Ostrea lurida | reverse complement strand
CTGTGGTGTCCTTTATGTCGAGTTCTTCAAACTTCTCTTGCAGGCCCAAGAGAAAAGACCGTTGAAGATTTCTGGCGACTGATTTGGCAAGAAGATGTTGAGTACATTGTCATGTTAGCTAACCTGGTGGAGACCGGAAAGGTATGTCAGGTTATGCACCACACTTTCTTTTGAATCTATTTTCGATTCTGCATACTTAACTTATAGAGTTGTTTTGTTATCGCTTTAGAAAAAATGTGCTAAGTATTGGCCGGAAAGGGGCCAGCCTCTGAGGATAGGTCCCTGTGTTATACTCCTGTCTGGTGAAACGTCCTATGCTTTCCATACGGTCTGCAAGTTTAATGTCGAAAGAGAAGACGTAAGTGCAGTGTATATATGGAAAATCTACCAAAAACAAGGCAACAACTCCATATATTTTTTTTATTTCATTTACCAAAAGTAAGATTACAACTCCATGTTTTATATTCCATTGACTGCAATAGAACGAAAGTAGGCGTAATTAAAAAGAAATTGCGGTTTAATTTCGTGTTCATGTCCACACTTAAAGTATATATCCATTCACTATTTTGAGTTAAGACAGAGTAAAATATTCAGAGTGGAGAATAATTCCGTATGAGGTCCGTTATTCGTAGTTACGTTAATATAGATGATCCATTCACACTGTGTTTTTCTCCATTTCAATAGTTAACACAGAGCAGGACCCTCACACAGTTCCACTACACAGCCTGGCCAGACCACGGCACTCCTGACGAGCTGGGATTGATCCAGTTCCATAGATATGTCAGTACTCGATACCGACCCGGTCATCCACTCCTGATACACTGCAGGTTTGCAATTGGAAATAAACCTTAGTACTTAAACTTGGGATCGATTCTTTTTAAAGATATTAAATTAGATATAATTCTACAAAAGCACAACTTATACCGATTCTTTGTAGATTTGTAAATATCAGTTTGAATACCAACTACTGGAATTGTTTGTTTGTTTGTTTGTTTGTTTGTTTGTAGACATCACTCTGGATATATGTACCAAGTAACATCCGTTGTTCAGTGATGGAGTTGTTCAGATACTAGTGTGTAGGTTATATCGTAATCACTTACATTTGTATCATTTTCAGTGCCGGGGTTGGTACATAGGGTCTAGAATTATCTATTAGTTCAAGGGAAAAGAAAAGGGAAGGGATCAATGGCTTTCGAGTGCGTGAAACAAATGAGACAGGACCGAATGACTATGGTCCAAACAGCGGTAAGCTCGTAATACATGTATCTAAATACTAAACCGGACATACAAATATAGACAGCATTTCAGATGCTATTTTCACTTTTTTCAAGTTTTTATAAATGCCTAATAATAATCATTGTCGAGAATATAAACGGACATCTTATCGATATATGAATAAGGTGTATCATGGTACATGGCGTGTTTTTTTCTACTTAAGGAACAATACGTGTTCTTACATAAAGCGCTTCATGTTGGCTTTCAAATGAAAGATACAGTGATACCTGAACACGAACTTCTAGAAAAAGTAAAATTTCTGTTGAATGATTCGTCACCTCTGAACCAGNTGATACCTGAACACGAACTTCTAGAAAAAGTGAAATCTCTGTTGAATGATTCGTCACCTCTGAACCAGCAGTCGCTGTACAACGAGTACCAGGTAGATTTACAATTTATGTTGTTTGATATGCTTAAATAGGTACCTGATCAAGAAAAAAGACACACAGCGTCATTGCTTACTTATTATATGCACCTAATCTTACCTTTATCATGTCCAAGGGTCTGTGTTTGTCTTGTTCTTAATTTTATGATTATTTTTCACTTTTATTGATCATTGTTCTGTACCTTTTTTGTGCATATTTTGATGTCTTTGAAATTCCTTCATCGTTATGAATAACATGGTTTCATTATAATGCAATTTATTATAAATATAGTCTCAAAATTCTATTGAAAGTTATTTTTATATATATTTAGTTTCTAGAAACATTAAAACCAGTGTACAAGAGTGAAGAGAAAGATTTCGCCAGAAACTCAGAAAACAGAGGCAAAAATGTCGACATGGAGATATTACCAGGTATATCATTAACTGATTAAAAATATTATTTTTATAGCAAATCGAATACAACATTTGTAAAATCACACTTCTTTGATTTCAGTGTCCAAATTTCGACCGTACCTGACTACCCACGTGACAGGGAGAAATGAATACATTAATGCAGTTATTGTTCCAGTTAGTTGTAAAATTATAGATTCATTAACCTATTGAAACGTCAAACAATGTGAAATAAGACTTTTGTGTCATCAATGTTACGTCCATTGCAATGTTCATACAATTTATATTTACCTGTCTGAATGCGCGCTCTCTTTTATTTTTGCAGTCTTTCACAAACCCCACTGCGTTCATTATTACCCAGAATCCCCTTCCTGACACTGAGGTAGATCTATGGAGGCTATGTGTAGATCATGGGGTGAAAGCTGTTATTGTTTTGGATGACGGGATACAGGTATTCCATCTACTTCTCCGTACACCTTCCCGCTTCGTTCCGTTTCACCTCATTTAAATATTTATTTTTGGGGGGTTTTACGTAATATCATCATACAATGAAAATAGATCAAATCAAAACTTACTCATTCTATATATCGTAGATGTTTGTTAGATAAAAAAAATAATTGATTTTTTTTTTCAATCTAATCATGGAATTAGTTTCATATTGCATTCCCCATGGAAATCAAGTTTAGAATTGGTCCTCAATATCCTTGCTTGTCGTAATATGTTATTAGATGCGCGGTCCTTTTCGCGAGGCCGTAAAATCTGTGACCCACTATCACAGCTGGTGTGGCACGAAAAAGATCCCTCCCCGCTCAAAAGACCGTAAGCTCCGAGCACAGCCCAAGATATATTAAAGCCCTTCACATGCAATGGTTACGTTTCCATATGAGTGAAGAAAAATTGAGTGAGACGTTAAACAACATACAATCAATCAATTTGAATTTTATCTAAATATGAATGTCGATATTGTATATATTAGATATACTGACTTCAGTCTAATGTAAGTTTATTGTAGAATAGTATGGTAAATGTCTCTTCTAATCGTTGTAAGGAAAACAAATGGCTTCCAGCAAAAGGACTGGCACGAGAATGTCCACCATTCACCATAACTGCACGAAAGAAAGAAA
The DNA here is from genome assembly GCA_903981925.1 of Ostrea lurida. Classification (NCBI taxonomy): domain Eukaryota; kingdom Metazoa; phylum Mollusca; class Bivalvia; order Ostreida; family Ostreidae; genus Ostrea; species Ostrea lurida. Next base: position 7,050 of record CAJDSM010027124.1, on the reverse strand, counting down.
CTCACGACTATGGTATTACATCGGAGAGTCTTCAGGTTTCAAAAGACGTAAGAATCTTAGACATGATTTTAACTATAGTAAAGCACGGTTACATTGCTTCATAATACGCCTAATTCCTGTCTAATTAACTATATTGTTATTACCTCTCTGTGAGGAATGATAATTGCTTCTTTATAAAAGAATATTCATTGTAAATGTGTTATTAGAAACTAAGCTTTAATATTCCAGAGTGCCGTTAAACTAATTTAGAATTGTTCAAAGGACTTAGAAATAGTTCACAAATAGGATTCATAAAGAAAGTATAATTAATGGATAGGGATATTTGAATTGAACAATAGATTCGGTCGGACAGGGATGTTAACTCCTCCTAGACACCTGACTGGCAAAGATAATAAACAGTAGAATCCATGGCTCAGTTTTCTTTCAACTTTTTATCTCTATTCCGCATAGGATTTATGATATTGTGTTTAATTATGAGATTGCTCTCTTTTGCAAGGGAGACGTGAAGAGCATGGACATATTTCAAGTACCATCCAGGAATGAAGATGCCTTGGTTAAAGCCACGGAACTGTTGTTAGACAGAGAACAAAACAGCAACCTGACATCAGTTATAGTGAGCAAGTAAGTTATATGGTGGTTAAGTTGACAAACTGTGACAGAAAAATATGTATTCATATTCGTATATTTGTTATATTTGTCTTGAAATTCATACGAGTTCATCTGCTAAGGCTTGTGGATCTCCCTCAATGGTTCTTTAAAAACAAGCAGATCATTAATCATTTCTTGTAAGCATTTTGGTGTTTTTCAGTAAGCTAAAATCTCGCATGTAGAGACCCACAAAAATACACGCAAGAATGGGTGTAAAACGTAAAACAAACAGACATAATTTATACTGGTACAGTTGTGACTCAATGAATCTTAATTTCTTGGATGCACTCGTATTCGCAATGAAAACATACAATATGCTACAGGTATCGTGTAGTCTTCAATATTACAGTTTTTATACACCATAAGCGATTGATCAATGTATTTTCTATAAAATTAAGAAATGGTGCGGGACCGGCCGGGATATTCTGTGTTTTACACAATGCTTTACAACAGCTTCGTATGGACGGGGAAGTGGATATATTTACAGCGGTCAGACAGATACAGACCAGGAGACCGGAAGTCATCACAAATATGGTTAGTATGAGGGTAAAAGTATCTGTCATTATGATTGTAAGAATATTGATTGAAAAGTATTGGTCGATAGAAAGCTAACAATCAGCTTAAAGCTATTAATACGTTCACACTGACCTCTATAACGAGCATGAGATCAAATATATAGATCAACATGATATCTGACATATATTGCTGTAGTACATATCCTCATTTCTTATTTTCACATTTTTTTCCATTTATCTTGGAAATATCTAGATTAACTGTTTTCATTACTTTGATTATTTTATTTGCAGGAGGAGTACCAGCAGTGTTATAAACTGGTTACCCGCCCTGCTTCCTCAGAGGGAATATATGCAAATATAGCAACAAACTAAACGGCAGTGCTATAATTGTGTGTAATTCGTCGTTATTTTTCTTGTCTACAATCTACTGTGTTTAACTGTATTATTTTGAATTGTTCTGGTCTTCCCACTCTCACTAGCTAAAGCTTCATTGACACACATACATCATGCTAAAAACCCAATCCCCCCCCCCCACAATTTGTTGGAGCGTTCCTGGAGCACGATGAAAAACATTCATCTCCGCTCGTTACCGTTCACCACCGTTTAACAGAAATTGGTCCCGTTAAAGCAACGCCATATACGCTCCACCACCGCTAATAGTTCCTCCTACCGCTCCGAAAGATTTGTGCTGCATAAAATATTGCATGCGGTGAGGAGCATGTCATTTTGAGTTATGTCCAAGACACGATGTAGATACGATATGAACGATATAGTCAAACACAACATGATATCGTAACGATATCGAAAAATAACTTTCTGGTGGCTATGATTATCAAACAGTGTTACTGACGATGTCGTTTTTATATCAAATCGAGATCGTGTTTTTAAATTGTTTTATATGGATGATTGATGGCTACAACTTGACATCGAATCAAGAACATATTTCTTAAGAGTGCCTCCTGACTACATCTTGCTGTTGATATCGACGATATTGTGTCGATATCGATTCATTATCGTTTTGCTTATAGTTTTGTAACGACTTTGAATTCTTATCAATATCGTCAATATTGTGTAGCTGTTGTTTCATTTCAACTTGCTATCGATATCGTCGATGTCGAAACAGGATCGTGTTTAATGGTAGTTTTACTTCAACTTGCTATCGATATCGACGATATCGTGTCGATATCGATTCATGATTGTATTTCTTATAGCTGTTTGATGACTACAACCTGCTACATGTATCGATATCAAATTGTGTTTCTCGTAGTTGTTTGAAAGCTACAACGATTTGGTCTTGGAAATGTATGGTAACCTTTCGCTCCGGCAAAGTTCAGCACCGCTCCAACAACGCCCATTCAAAGTTTAGCACCGCTAGACTAAGTCATATATACCCTTTGTTACAAAATGGAGTGTTGGGCAATACGGACCTCCGACAAAGCGAAGGTAGGATCAGGTGCCATGGAGGAGTAAGCATCATCTGCTGACCGGTCACACCCGCCGTGAGCCCGTAGTCGAAATAAAGTAAACGGGATTACCCGTAGTCAAATCTAGTAAGAAAATGACAGTCTAACAAATGGTATGAAACAAATCAGTCAACATATGACTTATGTTATACTTAGATCTATCTTAAGAAAAGTATTTCATGTACATTTCTTATTTGTATGTTAGATGAGACACCATGCAATACCCATAAACATCATCAGGCATCAACTGCACTAGTTCCGTTTAAACTCAGCAATACCCAATTTTTCTGGTCGTTTAACAATCTACCTGTCATAAGGCCAAATGTTGTGTGATGTGTTTCAATCGTTAGGCAGCTATATATACACAATCTATGTCTAAGGATTGCTCCTTTTACCTGGTGTAGATATTGGGCTCACAGCAACTGAAGCTGGTATAACCGGTCGACAGGTAATGCTTACTTCTACTAGGCACCATATCTCATCCCTGGTATACCCAGTGGTTGCACAACACTTCATGTGTTATCCCTTATAGAGATTATGCGATTGTTTATCATTTTCACCTTTCCATGTGATGTGCATGTATATGATAAAAATGTTAAGCTATTTCTATAGGTGTGGGGGAGGGTATTGTATTTGACATGCAGAAATTCTATTTAAAATTGTATACATTTAGAGAATAAAATTACATTACATGTGTTGTTTTTATTCTGACTGTCTTTCACAATGTCGATGACAATTTTCCTATTGCCCCATGCGTTGTGGATGTGGAAGGGGTTACAAACTCCATTTTGTGGACTTTTAGGGTTGGAGCCTACAATCACTTTTCTGCGTACAGAAATAGCATAATTTTAGGTCACTCCCTTTGAAAATCTGAAAGATGATAAAACTTCTGTCAAATTTAATATTGCAAGCCATCTGTATCTTAGAACAAAAACTTTCTCAACATGGTTGAAATTGGAATATCATGAAGATTGTCCGGGGGAGGGTGAATTAGTAATTTTTTAAAAAGCAGACCGATAAATGTCCTGACAGTCGAAGTTGTAAGGATAAGTTTGACATGTACATGTACATAACAATATGAATCAATCGTGCCCCTTTCCAATGGCACAGAATTTCATTAATGTACATGCTTTTTTTAGATATTTGACATCCAATAATTGTGATCAAATTCATTAATGCCAAGTTTGTTAGCAGATTTCAGTGTCAGACATGTCAATATTTGTTTATCATAATACAAGTATACGTTGGCTGAATTTGGTCTAATCCTGACGAGTATAAAATGGCGAAGTAACAAAGTATTATATTCCATACGTGTCAAACTTACAGACAGACGAGCGGGCATATATCTTTAGAAAAACTAACGTTTAAAATTTTCAATAATTAATTCTAAACGTAAAATTTATGTGTTTTGTTTTGGGTTAAGGCCTCTGCTGGTGGACTGTTAGTCCCCGAGAGTATCTACTGCTCAGTAGCTATGTACTTTGTTACTAGCTTGAAAAAACAGATTATATATTTAATTGTAGTGCTAACATTGGAAATTCATATCAAAATTAAGGATTATCTCCCTCGCATAGCTCTGATCCTTCGACATATTTGGCTCCAGTCTTTGGTACTCAATGTTTCAGCTCTTGAAATATTAGTTACATGTTTCGGACTTCCAAGCATTGGTATGTAGCATCTACATTTGAAGATAACATATTTCATTTACAGTTTGTCGATATTCCCATCAAAATACGTAAGTATAAAATTAACATTATATCACATCAAATCTGATCAGAAAAAATATCACACAACACAACTGAATACTTTCAAATTTACATTATTTTGGTGGGAAATAAATACAGAAAGTCAACCATTATGTGGTATATCACGTTAAATAATAAATTTTATAATATCGTTCGCTTGTTCTTCCCAGATAGATGGTCACATATGTATATAAAAATCAAACAGATTGTATGTCCTAAACACGTTGAAGTGTAGAAAATAGATTTAGAGCTGTAATTTGACAAAGTTCGTTTCAGGAGTTTCTGAAGGCGTGCCTCTATAGCTGGCAAAAGGCCCTAAAATATTCGCCATTTCATAGATTCAGATTATCAATTAAACAACAAAAACTACCAGTAAATAGTGCGGATGTCAATGAGGATTCAAAATTCGTTCGGTGAGATGAAAGAAAAGCAGCTCTGGTGAAATGAATTGAAAGGTTTGGTTCAGAGTTACCTCCTTTTAGTTATGTTAGCAAGCAGCTCTAACATTTAATTTTAATCGGTTTGATTTGAGACTGACTGTTAAGCAAACTTGTTTTTCAAATAACAGTGGCATAGCTACAAAGAAAATGGAGTGTATTAAAGAATGGTAAGGGTTTTGAAGACGTCGCCAGTGAGTCAAAGACCTCGCGCCGGTAATGTTCCACACTATGGTGGAAGGACAGAAGACTGCATCCCAACCCCTAGAAGTTCACGGCCGGAAATACGGGCCAATGATTTTTTAAAAAGCCATCATCTAGTATCTATATCATATAAAAACAATAGCGAAACGTTACCAAGTTTTAATGGTATCCATATTTTTGTAAAAACAATAAATACACCTATTTTTTGAAATGGGAGGAAAATGCGACATCATAATAAATTCGATGCTTCATATTACATGTAATAACATCTCATTGATTTTCTATCTAAATACAAAGCTCATTAGTCAGTTAGGAATTATCGTGTATCCCTTCAACTTGGAATTANATTTTTGTAAAAACAATAAATACACCTATTTCTTTGAAATGGGAGGAAAATGCAACATCTTAATAAATTCGATGCTTAATATTAATAACATATCATTGATTTTCTATCTAAATACACAGCTCACTAGTCAGTTAGGAATCATCGTTTATATCTTCATATATCCCTTCAACTTGGAAACACCTGAATTATTCGGTTCAGATGAAAATGAATTACTATTGCAAATATGAGTAAATTACGTGCCCTCTTGATTGCATACAAACATTTCCGTTCGGTGCAATAGGTAAGCTCGGGTTTTCCGTTTTCAAACAAGAAAAATATAAAAGCGACGTTTTGGTAACAAGACGTTTCGTATATCCTACGGTTCGAGAGTCTGGGAGTTTAATGACGACGTTTTGGTGAGTTTTGTTTTGTTTTCTTTTCTTATTCATAAATGTATTATATTCGCTTACACAATCACAAAAACACTTCACAGCAACCAAGATTTGTGGTAAGCACTTTTTCCCAAGTCAATATATCAGACACCCATTCAGATTAGCTGAACTTGGGTACCCAAATGTCCATGCTCAGCTAAAATAACACTGACGTATGCTGTACCTGATGTACCATGGGTAACCAACAATGATAGTACAAAAGTTTTCTAATAAAAAATATTGTCATCATGTGGAGCATACCGACATAGACGAATGTTATAGGTAATTATTTTAAACACACATGTTATTTTGATTTAGAACATATTTTAAAAAGTATTTTCCAAAATGTATGTTAAAGTTTGCAGTTTTAAAATATTGAATAATGTATGATTTATTGCTTAAATTGCCAGCTGTGAATATATAACAACACTACACTGAAAATATATTTACAAATATGCTGAATTTCACATTCAATTAAAATCATAATTTCTATTTAATACTAATGATATAGTAAAAATTGCAATACTACTTACATTTTTCATTTAAAAAGTTAGAAATATTAATCTTAACCAAATTAAGAATTAGTGCCGATACGTTGCATATTGAAACAGGGAGATATATTATTCTAGACCATGTGTTGCTTAAAAAAACACTTACATGTCATACATGCAGATTATTCATTGAAAGCGAAATGCACTTTGTTCTTTATTGTCCAATTTATTATCGATGCAGATTACAGCATAATGAAATATTTGATTGTAAATGATATACGAAAGAAAACCCAGTATTAGAAATTGTTAACCCCCAGAATATATCAATTGCTTGAACAACATGCAGCTTAAATGAGTAGGGTTGGAAATTCACTATTCAAAACTCGCAAAATACTAGTTGAAACATCTAATGTTTAAGAGTTCAGCATTTGGAAACTCGGAAAAAATTGAAAGTACTTTGTAGAATTTGTTTGTCTGTATTTACTGTCATTATTGCATTTAACTGGAAATTTAATCCAAACACATGGTATCAACTGAAATTAAGAATTTACCATAAGTTTTAGCCTTAGATTGGAAGTGTTTGGAAATTGCAAGTTCATTTTATGGGTACTAGCAATTTATTGCGAGTTGTGAAAATTGGGACTTTCTATCCCTTAATTAATACCAAAAAATAAAAACTCCAAAATATTAGTGTAATTAGATTAATGAAAGTTTACCATAATTATATTTGTGTACATATGGATAGATATACATAATGTATATACTTGTATATATGTGGACAGTACTTAATT
>CAJDSM010027118.1:14351-25453 GCA_903981925.1 Ostrea lurida | reverse complement strand
TAATTCTCTATCACTTAAGGTATTAGATGTATAAATGAAGGGTGATGAAGAATTTGAATGATTCATATCAACATAATGTCTATAGTTTAGTAATGGTGAAAGTGAAGTAGATGAAATCCACATGACTGGTAGATAATGATAAGCTAACCTTTTGGACTTGATACTTTTTTCAAGCGTTATCTGCCCTTTGTAAAAATAAGAAAAATCAAATTTTCTAAAATGTATGCGGTAAATGATTAATTTCATATCACGTTTCCATACAAAGAAAGTATATGCAACTTTTTTACCAAGAGATTTTTTATTAAAATACATGTATAATTTCTTTGAAAATAATTGATAAAACATGCTATTCCCATAGACTTCAATGTAAAATTCTGGGTGAAATATATCAAGCAGTATCAAAATTTTGAAACTCCTATGGTGGAACAATTTTATTTGACGAACCCTTCAAACTGATACCATGATTACAAAAATCCAACACCCATTTACTAGATATGAAATATGGTCATTATACATCTAATACCTTAATGCTACTTGTAGTTACTTAAAAAAATACTTATTTACTGACCTCTTTAACTGGCAGCAGCTGTTGAAGTGCAGTCATCTCTAGAAGACTGTTGAAACAATGTCTTGGTTGTCTCCCATAATTATTCGCACAAGAAAACCAATACGTCGACGGTTATTTTCACCTTTAGACGTATACCTTTTCATTTAGTTACGGCGATAATCGAATGAACAAAGATTCCATGTTCAAAAGCTTGATTTTTGCTTTCCATGTCAAGTATAAGTCAAAGAACAATGTACCTTTCGTTAATATATCGGCAAAATACCAAAAGGATCAGGCTCCAGGAAAAAGAAAAGATACTTTGGATAAAGAATTTCAAAAATCTTGGAGCATGGCATTGATTTGTGTGTGACTTCCGAGTTTGTCAGGGAGAAAGACCAAACGTAGTTCATGAATAATTATATGGCTTACTGGCCGGTAGAGAGCGCCAGCTATAAGAGATTATTTGTTTATGGTACTTTATTATTACTTATTGGAAGATAAATAAAAGCTATGATATGTTTCATCTAATTAGGAGTGAATTAAAGGATGTAAAGTGTATATCATTCACTTGATATTTCCATATACTAGTAGCTATCACCGCGAATTGTAACTCTCTCATCAGCATTTTGCAAGTTCTATAGTCGATATGCAAATGCATCCTTTTATTAGGTCGAACACAGTCTGGCGGTGTTTACTAACGATTACTCAATGTATCTGTTCAAACACATGACCCACATCGGGAATTACCGGTCAACAGGGAATGTTTACTCCTTCTAGAGGCATGTGACCCCATCTCTGGTGTTTCTGCCCTAGTCTTACATGTAATTTTATATTCTTTATATAAGAATTATTAGATTGATCACTGTTCGTTACCGTCACTTAGAAAAACAGAGTGTCTTCTTTCACAAATATGTATATCTTCATTCCATGGTTTGCATGTTTTTGTTGCATACGTGGAGGTTTTTGGCAGTGTATATGGTGTACGAGTGGGGCAGGCTTTGCTGGGGGTGAGGTGGACATTGCCTATATTCAAAATAAATGAAAGTTTCAGGATATGTTAAATGTTCTCAATCAACTTCGCCGTGTTACTAATGAGTATTTGAGTACATTCACCATTTAAAACTGGTCTTTATCAACACACGACTTCATAAAATGTCGTGTTTACTTACTCCAAGACAAGTCATCCAAATCCATTAATTCAAGCATTGCAATACGGTCACGTTTTTGGGAACATCTAATCTCATTTCGATTAATGAATGGTAAGTATAAAGCATTCAAAAATTAATTTTGCAATGCCCTGTCAAGTAATATTGCTCATAGTGAAAGCAATGGATATATGTGTGTATAAATTATTATTTCCCGCAAATAACAAGAAGACATATTACATGTACCTAGTACACATATGAAGCAGCAGCGGAAGGTAATTTGTCTATACGATTTCAGTACACGGGAATTTCATTGCACTTAGATAAAAATGTAAATCAAAACTCGGGCAGTTTCTGCAAAGAGGACAATCACAGACATTCAGTACAAATTTTATCAGTTCGCTTGTCCTTAAAAAAAGAGCACCCGTTGACATTCCATCATGACCAATACAACCCGATAATCAAATAAAGAATATCCAAGTTTTTCAACCTACAATTCGTTTGGACATTGTTTACAAATTTAATGGGCACGAGGTTAGCGAGTGCGACTGTGTATACATTCATATCTAGCTAGCATACCATTTTATCTATTCAACAATTAGGCAAAAAAGTAGTTTACACATATTACCAGCGCTACTGAAACCAACGCTATTTTTACTCCTACGTAACATTTAATGGTAATTGACATTCAACAAATAAAGCAGAATAATGGGATTTTAGTGATATTTAAAATCTTTTACACATCTTTAAGGAATATCAGTGACGGATTTGTTCTTAAAGGCCAGATCATCTCAAGCCATCATTGCAACGCTAAATCTGAACCTTTTGACAGACATCAGTAAAAGATTTAGATATAATCATTGGAACATTATATTGCATTGCAATATGTGTCAAGGCTAAATCTTTATAAAGATTGTAGAAAACAGTTAGTATACCAACTTGACGCCATGGTTTGATTCTTGGTATCACAGTTTAACGTAAATTTAGATGAGTTTTAAATTGCTGCCTCTCTACTCCAAAACTTATTGCAAAACATTATTAGCGTGCAGTCAGAACCATTAATGGATTCATAATTTTTATCTTCTTTATCAGGTAGCTCTAACTTTGTGACTATTCTCGTTGAATATATGATCATCGAGTCTTATACTATAAACTGTTTTTAAATTTGGTTTTGGTGGCATAAAAATATCAAAAGAATGAGACAATCTCAATGTACCAAATCTAATATGAATTATAGGGTTTAACACCCCCACCTCAATGATGAATTTTATTCTTTTCACCAAAAGGATGTGATCGAGGTATAGGGCATGTTTTGGCAAAACAGCTGGACAAAACCGGTTTTTATGTGTTTGCTGGTTGTCTTGTGTGAGAGGTGAAGGAAGCACGGAACTGACCAGTTCCTGTTCCGCAAACTAAGACCATACAGCTAGATCGTCAGTAACCTGGCAGAGGTGGAGTCCGCTCTACAGTTCGTCCAGCAACAGTTGACGGTCAAGAGGTCAACGCCTAGTATTTTGTTTATCATGTGTAAAAGAGGTGCAATATATTCCGTGTTTTTCTGTTGAAAAAAGGCGGTGGCTTGTTTTACACTCAGTTGTATGTACAGTCGAGCTCAATATCTCGGGATTTTTCATTCATATTAGGGCGTTATCCGCTGTATGTAAAGTACTATGTACAACTTTAGACCTATGCTTAGCGTTCAGGGTCATAGCAAAAAAAAAGGTTCTTCAACGGGCCAACAGCTACAGCTGCGACACGGTCTTCCGTTTTAAAGGCCTGTGAATCCCACTTTTAAATACCAAGCGTTTGGCGAAGGAACATTCACTACTTAGTACCTACGTGGTATGATACGTCTTAGATTGACGCGGCCAGGCCACGAGTGGGGCCCGTATTCATGACCTGGTTATGAGGTGAATGTTCTTTGACTGATTTTCCGCAACTGATGGAGACAAAACTCTTAATTGATAAAAAAATTAGTAGATGAAACGCAGGGATATAACTGAATTGCATATATTTGGAAAATAAATGATATTATAAAAGACTGTTTTAGGAATTTTGCCCTGACATAAAAGCCTGGGTACACAGGATGCAGTCTGCAGACATTGATTTTTGTGTATTTGTTCAAATTACAGGAATTCAACTTTGGGGGATCGTTAATAATGCGGCATTTGTTATGTTGCAATGTGGAGATCATGACAGAGGCAGACATGCAGAAGATAATGGCCGTGAACTACATGGCCCAGTCAATGTTTGTAATATTTCCTTCCACTACTCGGAGAAGCCATGGCCGGCTCGTCAATGTCGCCAGCAATGCAGGTACTTACCAGACATCAACGTCTGTAACCACCATCTTTCAGTGTTTCAGAAAAAAAACATTGTACGAAGACACGGTTTGTCGTATTCAGTGACTACATGCCAAAATCTTAATCTTGTACTAAAATAATACATATATTAAGATTTATTTGTTCGGCATCCAATGATTTCAAAACCTATTTACAGGTCTAGCCCCTGTTCCTCTGATGGGAGTTTCTGCGCCTCCAATCAGCACTGGCAACTATGTCTGAAGTATGGCGCTACGAATTCAAGATTTGGGGAATCAAAGTAGCCCACATCATACCTAGTGGTTATAAGACAGGTAAATAGGAACACGGTGCATGATAGAGGCTGTATAAAGGACCGTTTCATATTTCACATTTCAATTCGTTACTTAAAAGAGAAAGGAGACATGGTGATGGTTTTTTTAATTTTTTTATTTTGAATGATCAATTTCGAATGTGCTAAAGTTAGACAAAATATCTTTAATGCATATGCTTGATGAAAGGGAAAGAGGTAAGAAATTGTGTGCATGTCTTCTGTGACTTTGGCTTTGTACTCAGTATAAAAAAGAGATTCGAGTCATGGTGGGCATTAGCAATATACAGAAAACTCACTGCTACAGCACTGGACACCACACATAATCTGCATTCGTGACGTCATCTACAGCTGACGATGCCCTCATATAAGGAAATAAAAATCTCGAATGGGACGCAAAACAACAACACAGAAACTTTCTCGCTATGTGACATATTGAAAGGAGTGTAACAATCTTCTAAATTTTTACAATACATTGACTAAATGCAAAGTCCGCCTTGGAGGAACTAAAGATCAAACACCACACCTATCTCGCAGTTCCTTGCGCGTCAATATGTCTCCCTAAGTATGTAAAGGCAAAGATAACGAACAGTGATCAATCTCGTAAGTCCCAATAGAATACAAAAACAAGAATTGGGCACACCAGAGGTGGATCAGGTGTCTAGGAGGAGTAAGCATCCCTGTTGACCGGTCACACCCGCCGTGAGCCATAGTCTTGATCAGGTAAACGAAGCAATCCGTAGTCATATTAAATTTCTTTGAAAATAATTGATAAAACATGCTATTCCCATAGACTTCAATGTAAAATTCTGGTGAAATATATCAAGCAGTAATCAAAATTTTGAAACTCCTATGTGGAACAATTTTATTTGACGAACCCTTCAAACTGATACCATGATTAAAAAATCCAACCACCATTTACTAGATATGAAATATGGTCATTATACATCTAATACCTTAATGCTACTTGTAGTTACTTAAAAAAAATACTTATTTACTGACCTCTTTAACTGGCAGCAGCTGTTGAAGTGCAGTCATCTCAGAAGACTGTTGAAACAATGCTTGGTTGTCTCCCATAATTATTCGCACAAGAAAACCATAACGTCGACGGTTATTTCACCTTTAGACGTATACCTTTTCATTTAGTTACGGCGATAATCGAATGAACAAAGATTCCAATGTTCAAAAGCTTGATTGCTTTCCATGTCAAGTATAAGTCAAAGAACAATGTACCTTTCGTTAATATATCGGGCAAAATACCCGAAAAGAAAAGATACTTTGGATAAAGAATCTTCAAAAGATCTTGGAGCATGGCATTGATTTGTGTGTGACTTCCGAGTTTGTCAGGGAGAAAGACCAAACNGAAAAGAAAAGATACTTTGGATAAAGAATCTCCAAAAGATCTTGGAGCATGGCATTGATTTGTTTGTGACTTCCGAGTTATAAAATATCTTAATTGTCAGGGAGAAAGACCAAAAGTAGTTCATGATATAATTATATGGACTTACTGGCCGGTAGAGAGCGCCAGCTATAAGAGGAGCCCTTCAAAATTCTTGCAGAGATTATTTGTCTTTATCATTACTTATTGGGAAGATAAATAAAAGCTATGATATGTTTCATCTAATTAGGAGTGAATTAAAGGATGTAAAGTGTATATCATTCACCTTGATATTTACCATATACTAGTAGCTATCACCGCGAATTGTAACTCTCTCATCAGCATTTTGCAAGTTCTATAGTCGATATGCAAATGCATCCTTTTATTAGGTCGAACACAGTCTGGCGGTGTTTACTAACGATTACTCAATGTATCTGTTCAAAACACATGACCCACATCGGGAATTACCGGTCAACAGGGAATGTTTACTCCTTCTAGAGGCATGTGACCCCATCTCTGGTGTTTCTGCCCTAGTCTTACATGTAATTTTATATTCTTTATATAAGAATTATTAGATTGATCACTGTTCGTTACCGTCACTTAGAAAAACAGAAGTGTCTTCTTTCACAAATATGTATATCTTCATTCCATGGTTTTGCATGTTTTTGTTGCATACGTGGAAGTTTTTGGCAGTGTATATGGTGTACTAGTGGGGCAGGCTTTGCTGGGGGCGAGGGTGGACATTGCANTGGTTTTGCATGTTTTTGTTGCATACGTGGAGGTTTTTGGCAGTGTATATGGTGTACGAGTGGGGCAGGCTTTGCTGGGGGTGAGGGTGGACATTGCCTATATTCAAAATAAATGAAAGTTTCAGGATATGTTAAATGTTCCCAATCAACTTTGCCGTGTTACTAATGAGTATTTGAGTGCATTCACCATTTAAAACTGGTCTTTATCAACACACGACTTCATGAAATGTCGTGTTTACTTACTTAAGACAAGTCATCCAAATCCATTAATTCAAGCATTGCAATACGGTCACGTTTTTGGGAACATCTAATCTCATTTCCGATTAAATGAATGGTAAGTATAAAGCATTCAAAAATTAATTTTGCAATGCCCTGTCAAGTAATATTGCTCATAGTGAAAGCAATGGATATATGTGTAGTCATCAATTATTATTTCCCGCAAATAACAAGAAGACATATTACATGTACTAGTACACATATGAAGCAGCAGCGGAAGGCTATTATTTGTCTATATGATTTCAGTACACGGGAATTTCATTGCACTTAGATAAAAATGTATAATCAAAACTCGGGCAGTTTCTGCAAAGAGGACAATCACAGACATTCAGTACAAATTTTATCAGTTCGCTTGTCCTTAAAAAAAGAGCACCTGTTGACATTCCATCATGACCAATACAACCCGATAATCAAATAAAGATATCCAAGTTTTTCAACCTACAATTCGTTTGGAACATTGTTTACAAATTTAATGGGGCACGAGGTTAGCGAGTGCGACTGTGTATACATTCATATCTAGCTAGCATACCATTTTATCTATTCAACAATTAGGCCAAAAAGTAGTGTTTACACATATTACCAGCGCTACTGAAACCAACGCTATTTTTACTCCTACGTAACATTTAATGGTAATTGACATTCAACAAAATAAAGCAGAATAATGGGATTTTAGTGGATATTTAAAATCTTTTACACATCTTTAAGGAATATCAGTGACGGATTTGTTCTTAAGGCCAGTTCATCTCAAGCCATCATTGCCAACGCATAAATCTGACCTTTGACAGACATCAGTAAAAGATTTAGATATAATCATTGGAACATTATATTTGCATTGCAATAAATTGTGTCAAGGCTAAATCTTTATAAAAGATTGTAGAAAACAGTTAAGTATACCAACTTGACGCCATGGTTTGATTCTTGGTATCACAGTTTAACGTAAATTTAGATGAGTTTTAAATTGCTGCCTCTCTACTCCAAAACTTATTGCAAAACATTATTAGCGTAGCAGTCAGAACCATTAATGGCATTCATAATTTTTATCTTCTTTATCAGGTAGCTCTAACTTTGTGACTATTCTCGTTGAATATATGATCATCGAGTCTTATACTATAAACTGTTTTTAAATTTGGTTTTGGTGGCATAAAAATATCAAAAGAATGAGACAATCTCAATGTACCAAATCTAATATGAATTATAGGGTTTAACACCCCCACCTCAATGATGAATTTTATTCTTTTCACCAAAAGGATGTGATCGAGGTATAGGGCATGTTTTGGCCAAACAGCTGGACAAAACCGGTTTTTATGTGTTTGCTGGTTGTCTTGATGTGAGAGGTGAAGGAAGCACGGAACTGACCAGTTCCTGTTCCGCAAAACTACAGACCATACAGCTAGACGTCAGTAACCTGGCAGAGGTGGAGTCCGCTCTACAGTTCGTCCAGCAACAGTTGACGGTCAAAGGTACAACGCCTAGTATTTTGTTTATCATGTGTAAAAGAGGTGCAATATATTCCGTGTTTTTCTGTTGAAAAAAGGCGGTGGCTTGTTTTACACTCAGTTGTATGTACAGTCGAGCCTCAATATCTCGGGATTTTTCATTCATATTAAGGCGTTATCCGCTGTATGTAAAGTACTATGTACAACTTTAGACCTATGCTTAGCGTTCAGGGTCATAGCAAAAAAAAAGGGTTCTTCAACGGGCCAACAGGCTACAGCTGCGACACAGGTCTTCCGTTTTAAAGGCCTGTGAATCCCACTTTTTAATACCAAGCGTTTGGCGAAGGAACATTCACTACTTAGTACCTACGTGGTATGAATACGTCTTAGATTTGACGCGGCCAGGCCACGAGTGGGGCCCGTATTCATGACCTGGTTATGAGGTGAATGTTCTTTGACTGATTTTCCGCAACTGATGGAGACAAAATTCTTAATTGATAAAAAAAAAATTAGTAGATGAAACGCAGGGATATAACTGAATTGCATATATTTGGAAAATAAATGATATATAAAAGACTGTTTTAGGAATTTTTGCCCTGACATAAAAGCCTGGGTACACAGGATGCAGTCTGCAGACATTGATTTTTGTGTATTTGTTCAAATTACAGGAATTCAACTTTGGGGGATCGTTAATAATGCCGGCATTTGTTATGTTGGCAATGTGGAGATCATGACAGAGGCAGACATGCAGAAGATAATGGCCGTGAACTACATGGGCCCAGTCAATGTTTGTAAATATTTCCTTCCACTACTCCGGAGAAGCCATGGCCGGCTCGTCAATGTCGCCAGCAATGCAGGTACTTACCAGACATCAACGTCTGTAACCACCATCTTTCAGTGTTCAGAAAAAAACATTGTACGAAGACACGGTTTGTCGTATTCAGTGACTACATGCCAAAATCTTAATCTTGTACTAAAATAATACATATATTAAGATTTATTTGTTCGGCATCCAATGATTTCAAAACCTATTTACAGGTCTAGCCCCTGTTCCTCTGATGGGAGTTTACTGCGCCTCCAAATCAGCACTGGCAACTATGTCTGAAGTATGGCGCTACGAATTCAAGATTTGGGGAATCAAAGTAGCCACAATCATACCTAGTGGTTATAAGACAGGTAAATAGGAACACGGTGCATGATAGAGGCTGTATAAAGGGACCGTTTCATATTTTCACATTTCAATTCGTTACTTAAAAGAGAAAGGAGACATGGTGATGTGTTTTTTTTTATTTTATATCGATTGTGTAAAAGTTAGACACAAATATCTTTAATGCATATGCTTGATGAAAAGGGAAAGAGGTAAGAAATTGTGTGCATGTCTTCTGTGACTTTGGCTTTGTACTCAGTATTAAAAAAGAGATTACGAGTCATGGTGGGCATTAGCAATATACAGAAAACTCACTGCTACAGCACTGGACACCACACATAATTCTGCATTCGTGACGTCATCTACAGCTGACGATGCCCTCATATAAGGAAATAAAAATCTCGAATGGGACGCAAAACAACAACACAGAAACTTTCTCGCTATGTGACATATTGAAAGGAGTGTAACAATCTTCTAAATTTTTACAAATACATTGACTAAATGCAAAGTCCGCCTTGGAGGAACTAAAGATCAAACACCACACCTATCTCGCAGTTCTCCTTGCGCGTCAATATGTCTACCCCTATAAGTATGTAAAGGCAAAGATAACGAACAGTGATCAATCTCGTAAGTCCCAAATAGAATACAAAAACAAGAATTGGGCACACCAGAGGTGGGATCAGGTGTCTAGGAGGAGTAAGCATCCCCTGTTGACCGGTCACACCCGCCGTGAGCCCATAGTCTTGATCAGGTAAACGAAGCAATCCGTAGTCAAATCAGTGTGAATTCATATGAATTTAGTACAGTGGCTGTTATTGAAGTTTTATCATGTAATTTTTTGCATGCAGGAATAATGTCATATGACATGGTAGCTACCGGTGACAGGTGGTGGAGCCAGGCTTCTCAAGCAGTCAAGGACGATTACGGTCAAGAGTGCTTTTACATCAAATTCAAGCAGAAAAGTAAGGAAAATTGGATTAAAACACCATGGAATAATATTGTTATAAAAAAAAAAATAATGACAATACCATATGTTTGTAAAAATAATTGTTTAGCTTTGCATTTTTTTAAAATTAGATCGAGACAGGTTCCTTAGTGGAGAATTTTCCGATATCTGTCTGAACATTGAGGACGCCCTGCTGTCGCCGCGCCCACAATCCCGGTACTACAGCGGCTTCCTGTCCCAGTCCCTCCCGTTTATTTACCTCTACCTACCCACCTGGCTCAGCGATCCGTTGATGAGTATTGTGGCAAACTGGTTTGAATTCAAACCAAAAATGTTGAATCAAGAACACTGACGTAGAAGGAAACAAAAATGGGTATACAGCGAGGCTGAAAATTTGTATTTTCTTTGTTGCAGTGTTTTTTTGTTGGTGTTATATATTTTTTTTAGATGATGTTGGTTTTTTTTAAATAAAAGTACATATCAAATCAATACATTTAAATGGTTGTGGTCCAACTATCCCTATTTTTACTTCAACTACCACTGTCATCTTAATGACAAACAGAATAACCCCAACTACCCTATCGCGTCAGACCTTCCGTACTTCCTTCATCACCTGCAAACGGTGCCTTTGTCTTTCAAATGATTCTATACACGAGGTCTGTGTATGATCAAATTTTAAAGCGAGGCGAGCTACAGACAAATGAATTTATGTTAAAGGCTTTCGAACAGTTTCGTATAACATCAGGATTTCGCATATTGCATGATGATTTAATTCATCAATAAACCCTCTCATTAGGTGGAGTGATAACTGGCGTGGTTTATACTAATAGTAAGGCCGTTCTTAAGA
>CAJDSM010027116.1:26814-41285 GCA_903981925.1 Ostrea lurida | reverse complement strand
AGACACGTTCTCCCAAAGGCTGTAACGTCTCGTACAAATGTAAACGAGCATGAGCGTGGTAAAACAGGCCAGCACTACGTTTCCAAAGGGGCAGTCTTCTAAAAATTCTCTTTCTCCTGAAATTGATTAACATCATGTCGCATTCGGGCGCTCCGGTTTTCTAAGAGTTCGATTCCCTTGACTTGTAAGTGGCATCTTGTAATTTCTGTTGTAATTCTTCTTCTTCAGTGAGATACTGGGATTTCGGTAGTTGTAACGTTGAGCAAATTTTCCCCACAGACAATTTAAAAGAGTTTGGCAATGGTTCTTCGGACGGATTTTTCTGGATGTCGGCCGGTTCATGGCAATGCCTTCTCGTTGCTGAATTTCCTCAATGTAATGTTGCTGCTGTTCGGGTGTTTGACAATCATCGGGGAATCCTGAAGCTTCTTGTTTAATTTTCAAAAAGGTTTGATTACGATCGAAATAAGTGTTCACTGGTTTTCTCAAAATGCCAAACTTCGTAAATGTGGTCGAGATGATAGCCCAGATCTAAAGCTTTGTGAAGTTCGGTGGTCACCCAGGTTCCAGTAAGACTGCGTTCAGAATCGGTGTGCTGGCACCGCTCGTCGGTCCTAAGTTGCGCTGTTCGGCACAGGTGCGGCATAAGGGAAGAGTAAATTGCCTCCTGTCTTGTAAGGTAGTACGGGATGATACAGCTCTCGGGGAGGTAAGACACGACACCGAATGAGACCGAAATAGTCTCTCGACATCCGTGAATTGGCTGGTGATGACTTTGGGATGTTGAACGGGAATGCTTGTATTTCAACACGTAAGGGTACAGGAACAAACATCCACGTATCGCATATCCCTTCCTCGCAATACAATCGTGTAGCATTGGTACGCCTCCGTACAAAGCGTCACGGGATTCAAAGGATCTTGAATATCCACACTTGAAAAATTCCTGTTAAGTCGACATTAGTCTGGGTCTGACGATCAAATTCGTGTTCCCATATGCTCACGACTGTATAGCCCTGGTCTTCTAAAGCGCTGGCTCGTTTTAAGGTTTCCACATAGAGGTCTTGATAGTATGCTGAACACGATGAGGATGCATGTCGGTCAACAGATTCGGGTAACAGGTGGACAGCCTGCCAGTAACACCCATAGAATTCGTACACATAGGGATTCCTCATCATACCGTCACTGTATAGGGTCCTAGCGTGACTTCGCCCCATTTCTAGCATGTCGTATGCAGTGATGTTGTTATGTTATACCACGCGAGCCATCGACATGCTTTGGCTGAATATCGTCGTGTCTGGCCGTATCCCTATAAATATTGCTAATGGTATTTCCGCCATGAATCCTCGTCGGTAGGCTAAATTAGCCGTGCTGGCAAACGTGATGGATTCTTGAAAGGGTCTACTTCCACCAGATCAAACAAGGTGACTTAAATGCGCACAGCAGCGGCGTAAAATATCACGTCCGAGATGCAGTAAGCTAAGAATTCCTTCTGGAAATCAAAGACTTGCCCTCTTGTTGATGGTACCAAGTATAGAAGGCTTCACGATTGGCGGCAGACATATCATCAGGATTGTAGAAATGAGCGGCGGGGTAAGGACCCACGTACTGCTGGTTCTCTGTCGTGTTGAAAAGTGAGGGAAATATCCTTTTTTCAAATCCGTTAATCCGAAAGCAGAGGGCATCTTGGCGAGGGCAAAAGAGCAGAAAGTTGTAAGAATCGATGAATCTCAACCCAAGACTTGCATGGATAAGATTTTACTGCCGTTCAGGATAACGGTGGTTTGATACACGCGCGTGTGAACCAGGTAATTCAAAATAAACTGCCATCGTATCCTTTGAAATGTGTGGCAATGATGTCTTCATCGTGTTTGAGTTCCATATGCCTTGCTCGTCGGTCTCGACTGTAAGAGCCATTCCATAACTGTTTTAACGTGTCAGGTCCTTGAAATATGAAGCGCGCGTTGAGATCCTTGACAATGAGGACAGGGCTTGTCGATATCCAGACTGTCGCAATGTTGACACACACGATCTGCCACGCATAAATTGGGATGTGAATTCCGTTTTCCTGACTGCATTCAAAATCGTAATAAATGTACATTTTCAAGTCTTTTCTTTCTTAGGTTTGGGTTTCGTCTGTACAAAGCAGTGATGAGGCATGGTGACGACTTTTTGACAGATGCGGCATTGTATTTGACCTCCACAAGCATGGCGTTTTAATAATTTCTTGGACATCCATTTCTTACACTGGTCACAGCGCCCCATTAAACTGCACACCGTGGTCGTTGTATTACTGCTGTAGGGTTTTAAATGGTTCTGGTAACAAGCTGCATTTCTGAAAAATCTTTACAATGAGAGCAATTTCGTCTGAGTTCCGTCGGGTTACAGGGGGTGTCGGCTAAACAAAACGAGCATCGATGAGGACAACACGGTCCGATGTTCTTCAAATGTACTTAAGCCAACATCGCAATAATCGCAATAGTATTTGTTTTCCGTCACTCCGGCATAGAACAATAAGCATCGTAATGTCTCGTTATCCAGCAGGATATTCAACAAGTCCCGTCCCCTGTCCTTTGTAAATAGGTTCCAGTCGCAAACGAGATGTATTCGTTTTAAATTGAAATATTTTCAACGATATTGCGGGGCGAGCGCCTGCTGTAATTTCCGCCCATTCACAAGGCCCACAGGTTGTTTCATAGCACACCCCTTGTTCCATCAAGGCTATCGCTTCTCGTTTCTGGTCGAGAGCTTGATCTCCTTTCCGCATTCTTAGCCATTTCGTTTCCCATGCGGGTATTTTGATTTTTGACTGTGTAGTCGCGCTACCACAATAGCCGGGTAGACACAATGAATCGTCAGGGTTGTTAAATGCGAACGATCGCTCCTCTTGGAGTTTTTTGAATCTCTTATATCCACATGCAGATGTTTTTTAGTTCTCGCCGCTGCCTTGTGGGTATTTACATGGAAAAAATCAAACTGCACGCCCCGTCTGGATTCAGAAATCCTTTTTTAGATTGCTTGCACGGATTCTTTTTGTTCAGAATTTTGTCCTCGTTCAGCTGTTTTGACTGCGTAAATTCATACAAATATCAGAATCCAGAGACGGGTGCCGAATATTCAAACGTAGATATCTTGGGGTTGCACTGCATTTCTGTTTCACATTTTTCAGCATATCCCGGAAGAGGCGACGAATGAAGGCTGTATTTTCTTTCTCCGGATGGGCTTGATGGCAACATTGTAGACATTTCCTTGACTTTAAATTTCCGTGATTGAGCCCTCGTTCCAGTTGAATTTTGTAATAATCGAAATGAGTTTCTTTTTGCCCCTCCCCGCTGTAAATACTGTAGTCGCCGTTGATTCTCTCTGCGGAGTTGTAATTCACGCTGCCGTTGTCTGTTCAGCTGATCATTCAAAAATCTCAATCGCTGTTCAAATATAACTGCGGAAGTCCACTAGGTAACTTGTCTGACATGATGTCGAAAGTGACTGCCAATGCACCGCGCCCCGCTTTATATACCTGTAGACCTCACATAAACTTCCGCATAAAAACTTAAATTCCTTATTACTGATTTAATAGATTTAATACATTTAATAGATTTAATAATTTAATGGATTTCACACAGTAATACACAGGAATACACCTGGATTTACTGGATTTTATGCGATCGATACACATTCCTAAGTGTGCTACATTTTTGACGTATAATGCTCCCAAGTCCAAAACCGAATGACTGTCACAATAGAGCTCGCGCTCCTGTGCTTAAAACCTGCACTCTAAACTAGGCCAGCGGCCAATACACTAGGCCGACCCTATAAAACCCGGCCGGGCTCACCGGGCTATAAACCACGCCGTGCTATAAACCCGGCCGGGCTCACCGGGCTTAAACCACGCCGGGTGGCTTAACGGCCGGGCTCACCGGGCTCTAGAGCCGGCGCCGGGCAGCCCGGCGACCCTGCTGGGGTCAAACTGCTTGACCAATCAGCATTGACCTCATTTGCATAAAAAGTGCACTCAGTTGACCTCCCATCGGGAGGCTTATACTACTGCCAGTATATGGCAAAAACCATTGGGGTAAAATGCTGTCTTGACGTTTCATAGCAATCGTTAAGTCGCTCTTTATATACTAATGTTGAACTGCGTATGACTCCGTTTACTGGTTCAAGATAATGAGCTCATGGTTGGTATGACCGGTTGATTAAGGGATGCTACTCGCTAGGACACCTTGATCCCGCCTCTGGTACGTCCGGGTCCGTTTGCTTGCACAACTCCTTTGAGACTTACGAAATTGATCACTGTTCGTTACCCATCGCCTTTTTCACCAATGTTTGATATGATCTATAGGAACTGTTTGGCAACACATAATTATTAATAAATCAAGACTACGATATAAATCTCACGAACAACCCATGTGTTCGGCATTTTAGTTTAACTCTGTAGCGTGTCCACTATTCTTTCAAAGTATTGAGCATTCTACAATCCAGACCATTTAAAGTACATGAAAAGAAACATATTTTGGTGAAATAATACTAACAAGTGTATCTTGGACTAGCTATGTTGTATGAGGTAAAACAATTTAGTCCGTCTCTACACGGTGATCACAGTTGTAGTATTAATCGATTAAATAAAAGTGCAGTTGCAAACTTTTGCTAAAAAAAAATATAAAATATAAACATATATTACTTATATCATATACATTCTCGTATCAACACTTTTAAATGTAACTAAAGAAAATATAACGAACAGGCAGAGGCGGGTAGGACTGATTTGAAAGGGGGGGGGGGGGCAAACTTAAAAAAAATCACAGGAAAGTGGGGGGGGGGGGGCAACTTCAAAATTATTGAACAAGCAAAAAAAAAGAAAGAAAAAGGGCATTTGAACACTAAAAAGTGGACGGGGGGGGGGGCAAAAACCTCTATTTATACTTGAAAGTGGGGGGGGGGGGACGCTTCAAAAATTATGTGGACAAGCAAAAAAAAAAAAAAAAAAGAGCGTTAGAACACGGGGCTATTTATTTATGGGGTCTATTTATTACTGAAAGGCACACTTCTAAAATTGTGTGTATTTTTGCAGGAAAAAAAAAGTTACTTGAGTAAAGTGGGGGGTCAAAAACATACTTTTTGCCCCCCCCCCCCGCTCCTTACGCCCAGCAGTGATGCGTAAACACGAAACTTTTACATTTTTAATTTTGCAGGGGTCATTTTTACTGTGAGGTTCGGGTTCTTTATGTATAGTGCAAGAAAACTGATCCCTGGGGTTCTTTTTTCTTCAAATAATCCAAATTGAAACTGGTTAATTTTTCTATACGTTAGAAATAATGACCCCCGGTCTTTATGTCTACTGGGGGTCATTGTTTCTTTACACCGGCCTACAAATGGCTAGAGGTATCCTGTGCCCAGCTACTCTGTGTGATAAAGTTCCTCTCACGCCTCTTTTACTATAGTATGGCTGCCTAAAGTTAAATCCATGTTTAACGTCACCTCAAAAACTCAAAACCTTTATGAGGGAGGGGAGAGGAAAAATAACAAACAAAAATCATGTAAAATGTAGCCTTTGGGTTATTTAGACTGCGCTGGATTAATATCGGGAGTTTGATGCGCGCTCATCTTCAAAACTTCCCTTAGTTACTACTTAGCGATCACAGTCCTGAGGCGATAGCTCATAGGGAGTTACCCCCATTCTCATACTTTATATTTTATTTGATAAAATTGCCGACTCCTTGTGATAGCGATATACGCAAAAATGGCGATTAATATCGAGAGAAATGCTTATAGTTTCTTTGCGGAAAGGAGGACATAGACCCACAGCGCTGGGAGGCAAGAAAAGCGTCATGAGACACTTTAATATTTACGTCTTTGAAAACGAATGAGGCTTTTCGAATTTTTCCAGAAAACAATTTTCGGGAAAATTAAGCACTCCGTCAGACGGCCGTCTTTTTAAGGAGCCTAACAACATTTATGTGCTCAGCTTAGAATTATGTGAAAATTGTAGAATTATTTTAACAGTAGAAGATTAAGTTTATTGTCTGATGGTTTTTTAATAATTTCGTATGAGGACCATTCAGAAGCTACCTTTTTAAAATAACAAAAAAACTCAAAATTCAGTGGTTCCAATACAGGCTGATCAATAGAATTTTAGCCTACTAACACATTCTCTATAAATTAACATTTAAATCAATTTAAAAGTTGTTTAATAAATAATTGGAATGCGGGAATCCCGTGCTGTGTGTGACTCCATGCAGATTCTTAACAAACCAATCTTTTTTAAGTTAAGTACTTCATACATTTAGAAATTCAAACAGTAAACTACGAATTTTTGTGATATGACATGGTGAAGGCCAACTTAGTTCTGCAATATTTTAAATAATGTACTGCCAAATACTTGCACGATGATTTAAAAATGTATGTATGTTTTATGCTTAATTTATGTATTACATGTATGTGCTTTTTTGGGGTTTATTTTTGTGTCATGTCAGTCAAAATCTCTACAGAGCTTATGTTACTGTTTATATATATTGACTATAAAATGATATTTTCTGAACTGAATATATATTGTAGGACTCCAAAGTGTGATGGTACTCCAAAAGTGTGATGGTTACTCCAAGTGCTGATGGTCAATATTTATAAATTTTCTCGTAATTACCAAGAAAAGAATTAGGACGTTTGTAGTTATATGAGATTTTTCTGAATCTGAAATATATCTTTAAGGATCCAAGTGTGATGGTACTCCAAAATGCGATGGTCGCCCCCAAAGTGTGCCAAGGTCTGCGCCAAACCCCGATGGTCTGACACGCGCAAAGTGTTGATGGCTTCCCATCATGCCCAAAAGTGCGATGGTCTGGACACGCCAAAGTGCGTATGCCGTCTTAATCATGCGCCAAAGCTCGATAAAGCCTTGAATAAAAAAGTACATCAGGGAGTACATGGGAGTCTTGAGTTCTCTCATTTAAATTTCGGATCTCCCATTTCTTCAGTTTATCCTCTGAAAAAACTTCAGTTTATCTCGAAAAATATTCGTTCAGGGCAAGCTACGTTACGATTTCTTCGTGATGACGTCCATAATAACTTGATATGTCACAAGCGTTACCAACACCATCGGACTTTGGTGTGTTAGACCATGCACTTTGGGAGTAACGTGAGACCTCGCACTTTGCAGCTAACATGTAGACCATCGCACTTGCATTTGTAAGCTTAATAAACCATCCACTTTGGGCGACACCATCGCAACTTTTGGGGACACCATCGCACTTTGGATCTACATATATTTACAAACAATAAAATGTCTTTGTTTGTTTATGGGGGTGATTAACAAAGTAGCAATCATTGCCAGAAAAAATTTCCTACGCATGTTAAATGAATTTTTCTGCTCTCCCAGCCTTACCTTCAGTCACCCGATAAAACAACAAAGAAATTACATCAACAAACTTTTATCCCTTATTAATTGTGACATCATATGGCATATACCTATTAATTGCTGTCAGAATATTTATATATAATTGACATACAGTAAAACCCTATGCCAGCCTCAGTTTTTAGCTCACCGCACCGAAGGCTTCAAGTGAGCTTTTTGATCACCTGCTTGTCCGTCGTCTGCTCCGTCTGTCGTGTCCGTCTGTCTGTCTGTCTGTCCCGTCTGCTCCGTTAACTTTTCACATTTGAACTTCTTCTCGAAGAACCACTGGGCCAAATTTCAACCAAAACTTAGTACAAGATCATCCTTGGGTGCTGAAGGGGATTCAAGTTTGTTCAAATGAAGGACCAGGCCCCCTTAAAAGGGCGAGAATAATCACAAAATGCCAAAAATAGCGGTGGTGTCATTTTAAAATCTCTTCTCAAGAACACTGCGCACACAGGAAAGCTGAAATTTTTATGGAAAGCTTCCTGACACAGTGGAGATTCAAGTTTGTTCAAATCATGACCCCCGGTGTACGATGGGGCCCTGGCCATCAGCTCCAGAAACCTCATTTTATCATTTTTTATACACCCATACTTTTAAACGCGGGCCTATTATGCTTACGGCATTGTCCGTCCGTCCGCGGGTCCAGCCGTCACGTCTGAAAATAGTTTGTCCGGCCATTACTTTCTGACACCCTTCTGTAGATTTTAATATATTTCACTGAAGTTGTTGCCCTGGATCCAAGAAGTGTCATGACATGGTCAAAACACATTTTAACTGACGTGCATGGATTGGAATTATATTTCACAGAACTTGTTCGCCCATGGATCAATTAAGTTGCCATGACCGAACCAAGGTCAAAAGTCAAGGGTCGCCAATACACATAGGTGTTTTTTACATTGTCCGGGCCATAACTGTTCACTGAGCTGCCATGGATTGGCAATATTTCACAGAATTGTTACCTTAAACCAATGAAGTGTCATTGACCTTGAGCCATGGTCACTGGTCAAAGGTCAAGTCACAATGCCTTACATAATGGTTTTACCTTGTCTGCGAACAATTAGTTCTCACTGAGTGTAAGGATTGGAATAATATTTCATACAATTGTTGCCCTGGACCCAAGAAGTGTCATGACCTGCCGAGTGAAGCGTCAGTAGTCAATGGTCAAGGGTACAATGCACATAGTCTAATTTTAACCTTGCTGGACGCGTAAGTTTAACTGGAGTCATCAGATTGGAATAATATTTACATGGATTGCGAATGAATATTTCACAGAATTGGTTGGTCTAGAGCCCAAAGGAAGTGTCATACCTTGAGCCAAGCCTCACTAGTTCAAGGTCAAGGTCACAATGCACAGTAGTGGTTTTACCATTGTCTGGCGTCATGACAAGGTGCTATAACGCATCCTCTCTTTATACTTTGACACAGATAGTATTATCTATCAACACGACGACACCCAGTTGAACCTCACCATTATCAACAGTTTAGGCGGCTGTACCGATGAATTGAGTGGCGATTGTATCATCAAAAACATGTCGGGTGGGCCCAAACAAATTACTTACGAGACCCAGAATGGAAAATCGGTGTGCAAAGTCAAAGAGTTGACTCTCAATTATCGTGCTTCTAGAGTCGTGTCTCTCGATACCTTGAAAAAAATGTTAAAAGGAGAAGAAGAAGTCGATGTCTGCTATCCTCACTTTATTCAAAGAACCCGTCAACATGATGTGCAAACCATTCCTCTGGTGAAGAAATACCCTATAGTATACGATAAACGTCAACGTATTCATGAGTATGACACGCTCCTTTACGGGTATTAAAAAGGACATTCTGGAGAAAAACCATCAGTAAGCAAAATGACTGACTACGGTTCACTACATCACCCGAACGTAAAAGGTTACGCTCTACTGTCAAATCGAGTAGCCTTGTTTAAAAACGCTCCCGAAAACTTGCAGAAGCTATTACCTACCATTGCAGGAGCTGGATTCTTTTACAAAGGTACTGGAGATGAGGTGCATTGTTATCGTTGTATCATGGCACTGATTCAATGGACAGATGATAAGGATACTTGGATGGAACATGCTTATTGGAATCCTCACTGTGCTCACGTGACGTGTAATAAGAGCAAAAAATGGGCCAGACAAGTGTTCAACGCCTATAGCCAACGGCTAGACACCGATAACGATTGGGGAGATTTACCTGTAGACAGTGATGGGAATCCTGCTACGACTCAGAAATGTCGTATTTGTTTAGAAAGAGACTTGAGAATAGCTTTTTCACCCTGTGGTCATTTATATGTACTTGTGCTATGTATGCTGGTAGACTGAAACAATGTCCTATTTGTAGACATCATGTTCTTCATTCTATGCGCATTTTTATTTGTTGATAAATAGGTATGATTCTCATGAACCTGTGTCATTTATCAAGATGTATGCCTACGAGACACTGGAGCCTTTTCCGTTGAAACATGGATTTACCATGGTGGTAGCTGGATCCTCTAAATCGGGTAAAACAGAATTTGTCAAACAATTGGTGCAAAATATGCAATGGATTTCATCGCTTCCCGAAAAAATAGTATGATGTTATCGAGAATGGCAGTCGGCTTACGAATCCTTACAAGACAAGGTCACCTTTATCCGCAATATACCTCAAGACGATGAGAAATTAGTAGCGGATCTCAGTACTCGTCATCTAC
The DNA here is from genome assembly GCA_903981925.1 of Ostrea lurida. Classification (NCBI taxonomy): domain Eukaryota; kingdom Metazoa; phylum Mollusca; class Bivalvia; order Ostreida; family Ostreidae; genus Ostrea; species Ostrea lurida. The sequence goes on along the minus strand of CAJDSM010027116.1, from coordinate 31,203 downwards.
TCATGTTTGATGATATGATGGAAGGTAAAGCTATCGAATCGATTGTCGATTGGTTTACGCGCAAGCGCACCATCGAAATACCAGTGTCATTTATATCACACAAAATATGTTTGATCGAGCAGTACAACATCGTACCATCAGTCTGAATGCCCACTATCTCGTGCTGTTTAAAAATCCTCGAGATAAATCTGAGATTGGCGCGTTAAGTCGGCAATTACAAATGCCTCATTTACTCCCAGTCTATGAGGACGCCACCCGTGTGCCTCACGGGTATTTACTAGGGGACTTGAGTCCTCATATGTCTGACGATTTAAGATTAAGAAGTCAACTCTTTTCAAACTTAGTGGTGCACATGCCACCCAGAGAATAAATAAAGTCACTTCATAGGTAGTCGTATCATTTGAAAGATAGTCTTCACTGTTCTTTCTGCTCTTCTTCTTCCTCTTCTTTTTCTTTTCCTCCGGCGGTTGGTCGTGGTCAAACACTAAAATGGCTTGCCCATTCTGAAAACAGACTCTCCCCGGAGGCCGCTCAATAATGGTTAGCTCCTTGTCCCAGTTCTCGTCAGGTGGGGGGCAGATCCTGGCTCATGGGCGGTGGCGGGTGAGCTTGCCGTGAGGCTTCCATCGCAATATCAGCCTCCCAGTCTTCCCCTCCGGGGAAATAGTAATTAAACACAGGTGGCGCTAGTCTTTTACTCATCCTTGGAAGTTAAAAACGGTTTCGAGAGCGGAATGCTGGAATTGGGGCGAGCGCTGGTTTAAAAGGCGAGAGCACGGACGTCCTTGAAAACATCCCTCAGTAGCTCGAACATCAAGATGACGGACGTCCAAGATGGCAGATTTGTGCTTTCAAGGAGAGAGTTTTTCCTTATTTATTCATGCTGAGCAGTCGTTTTCTCTCCGAATTTAAGGCAAACTCCTAGTTTCAACTCTACTGAATATAAAATGGCGAAGTAACAAAGTATTGAAACGTAATCATAGATCCAAAAAAAACACATACAAATCAGTGTAGGGCAACACGACTTCGACGAAAGCGGAAGGCAGGATTCACATGGTGCATGGAGGAGTAAGCTTCCTCTGCTTGCGAGTCACACCCGCCGTGGCCTGTAGTTCGAACAAAGTAACGGAGTTACCCGTCGTCAAATCTGTATTGAAAATTGACGAGTCTAACAATATGGTAGAAACCATCGAGTCAAATTATGACTTAGTGATACCTTTGTATCGCAACAAGGTAATTATAGCGACCGCTAGATTGCGATAATTGATTTGACTTTAAAACTGGATTCGTTATTAACCCTGCACATCAATCTTTTTGGTTAGTGTTTGGCCTTCGCTTTAAAAAATCATCATACGCAATGGCATGCCCTTGCGGATCGAATCAACTGAGAATACATACACACTAAGCAGGTGATAGTTGGTACCATTACTACACAAAAATAAGGATAAGTTGACAAGTTGCAAGTCAAAGTCATCACGTTTATCATATAATGTAGTTGTCAGTCTGCCATTTAGAGTCAATATTAAGTAAAAGTATCCAAATTATGAAAGCACATTTGTCAGATTTTGTTGTGTCCTTTTTTCAAGTTTTCGTCGAGATATAATCAATATGGACATAATTGTGAAAATTATGATTGTTAATTGTAACACTATAACGTTTATACATGTACGACCTAAAATGAATTCAGGACCAGCCAAGAAAAGAGTCGAGGCGAGAGGGAAAATTCATCTCGAACGCTTAAACCATTTATTTCTTAACACGGAATACCTGTAGAATGCTGAAATATATAAGAATAGATAAAAAATCAAGTAGGAAATCCGATATGTACCTTGATTTTAAGATAAACATCTCCCTGCGACCAACCCATGCGCATGCTTGTGACTCATCAAACACACCTATATAAACCAGGATACTTGTCACCATTTTTCAATCATGTTGTTTGAACGGCACACGTATAATGAAAATGGGGGCTACGTGTGTGGGTATTCCTATCGACACTGGGCCAGATGCAACTGTTTTCATTGTAAAAAAGAAAACATGCTCAAGAAACAGAAGTGGATAGAAAAATTGGCTCAGATGACGGGAGAACCTTGGGTCGAACACTGTTGTGGTCACTCTGAAAAACCCTGGTTAGACTGTAAGTGTCTGCAGCATTGTACCACCACGGCCGAAGAAGAAGCAGCGCTTAAGGACTGTACCTGTGAGATCTGTCGGGAGTGGAAAGAGCGCTGGATTCAGAGATCGTTTGATCCCCGGCTGATTCAACATTGTCCTCACAGTCTAAAAATCTGTTCAAGGTGTAACTGTGAGATTTGTCAAGCACCATGTCGCTAACGGATATACGAGGAGATGTATTATACCTACCCTGGGTGGATGCTATTGTACAACAATGTAACTGTTTAATGGTGAAACCTCACGGATTAAGTCAAAGTATTGCAGACCAAGTTCCCTGGACTAATCTGCATGCCACCCGACAACCTTTAGGACGGAGACATTTAGCCATAGAAGCCGATCGAGGGATACCTGGTACTGCGCGTATTATGCCACATTCTACCCATCCTGATGTGATATGTTTGTTAGGGCAATGAGATTACGGCAGAGGCACTCAACGCCTTCCCCTGTATGCAGATACCCGTGAACAACGAGAACTTTGGTTTCAACAATGTTTACAGGAATTAGGAACTTTGTCTTACCAGACTTTAGCGTTTCCTTATCGTATTGGCTGTGGATTAGCAGGAGGCAATGGAACTCATTATAGACAATGGATTTGTGACTTTGCTTATCAGTATCATAAACATGTTTACATTGTCCAGAAAATGTAACTTTATTGTGTTCATGTTTCTTGTAAAATGTAGCTTTATTCTAGCTATTTTATGTGACTTGTGTTCATAAACGTTTCTTGTAAAATGTTGCTTTATGTGACTTAATAAACTTTTAAAACTTGTGGTTTGTGTGTTTCTTGTTGCAATAAAAAGTGTCTTTTCAAAAGGATTGGGTGACCCTGAAAAAGGCCGTTTGGTTTATGCCTTGGAGGTCTTTAATAGGCTCGCTCATAGCGGCATTGGCAGCAGACAGCCCGTTTTCCGCATCCCCGGCACTTGATTCGTGAATGGGTGTTGTCCTGCCAGCAAATACTGCATTTCATCAGTCTCGTACCAACTCTCTGGGCCCATCTAGGTATCCTCACTGTGTTGTTGTTGATCGGGCAGTTGATGACTCGTTGCGGGGTGGCCTGGGTGGCGGAGTCCTCCTCCTAGGCGACTCTGTGTCTGGTGACCTCGGGGTATACTCCGGGCTAGATACCGGTGTATACTCGAACATTGGGGGTGGTGGTTATGGCGGCAGTGGTGGGGCCGATGGCGCTAGCGTCACCGAGGTAGACAGCCTGGGCGATGTCGTAAGCCTAGGTGGAGTTGCTGGCCTAGGCGGGGTCCTCGAATGGTGAGGGCGGTGGCGGAGGCGTTGGCACTGGATGCTCGCCGGGACAGGTCCCACAGCCTCGTGAAGGTCGAGTTGTATATCTGGCGTTCCTGGTCTACCAAACTGTATCTGGGTATATCGCCCGGTGTAAACACTCACCAGGTCTGTCACTGCCCTCTGTATCCTCTTACTCGCTCTTCCCCGATCACCACCAGTTTAAAGCGATATACCCCTGCATTCCCTCAAACTCATACTGTGGAACGTCAATGGTTGCCATCTTCTTCTAACTTGCAAATCTTCTATCTTCTCAAAAACTTTTGACTTCTAAAGTCTGGGTTCCAAAAATCGGAATGCCGGAATTTGACGTTGCGCTCGCTTAAAAATGCTAGAGCACGGACGTCGTTGAAAACATCCCTCGCCAGCTCGAACGGCATGATGGCGGACGTCCAAGATGGCGGATTTGTGCTTTTGAGAAGAGAGTTTTTGCTTGTTTATTCATGTGGAGTACTCGTTTTCTCTCCGGTGTTAATGCAATCGCCTAGTTTTAACCTTGCTGCATCTAACAGTATACACTTTATGCTCATACGGTCTAAAATGAATTCAGAACCAACAAACATAAGAGTCGAAGCGAGGGAAAATTCATCTCCTCGATGGTTTAAAATATTTATTTCTCAAGAGTGTACACCTGTAGAAATGTCCAATCCATCCTAATAGATAGAAATCAAAGTATAGAATCGAATTTCTATCTTGATTTCGGCCTGAGCCTCCTCATCTCCTTATTATACCCTCATTTGTAAGAATCAACAAACACAGTACTGCTGAGTAACATCAATTCAAAAAGTTTTGTAAAGAGTCAATCAATACAGGTTCCAAGATGTGTTCCATGGCTCGAATCCTGGCTTGAAGTCGATATAGATCCAGGGCCATCCAAGGACTGGTTCGATCTTCTATGGGTAACCATTAGACTTT
>CAJDSM010027116.1:653-16758 GCA_903981925.1 Ostrea lurida | reverse complement strand
TGGTAAATTTTATGTTCCTAGGGGTAGGGGTTTTGGTATTAGGGTGGGATCATAATGGTCAGTGATGAAATGTGCTAACAATTGAATTGAACATTTTTAATTTCTCCTTGATAACTGTCATTCCTATTCTTTTCAAATTTGATAAGATGCATCTTTTGAACAAAATGCTAATACATTGTAATTTTCAGGTCTCTTGCTCCCCTTTGGGCCTTAGTGGCGGGCAAAAACTGCCAAAGAGCGACCAATTTTCAAAACTCTTCTTCTCTACAACTGGATATATCTGAGAGAAACTTAATGCATAGTGATGTAAAGCAAAAGAGCTTCTACCAAAATTGTAAATTTAGTAATCCCAGGGCCGATCTAAACTTGGTACACAGTGTGCTATTGTTATTAATCTGAAGCTAAATGGTTATTTTGAATGAGCAGGAAGCCTTTTATCATAATTATACCCCTCCTGCAACATGTTGGTGTGGGGGTGGGGTAGCGATATTGGGTTGTCCGTCCATCCGTCTGTAGACAGAATGGTTCCCAGGCTTTTAACGTGTTATCCTTTCCACATAGAGTCACCATATCATGCATATGGTCTACTCATGGGACGAAGATGTTCCCTATTGAATTTGAGATCAAAGTACAAACACCCTGGACATCGAAGTAACGATATTTTTTGGAGTTCAAGAGCGTTATAAATTCTACCTAGAGTCACCATATCATACATATGAACTACTCGTGTGTCAAATATATGTTCTCTATCGAATTTGGGGTCAAAATGTCAAAGGTCAAGCTCAATGAACATTAAAGTAGCAACCTGATGTTCAAATAACGTTTTTGAACGGTTAACAACACCCTTTGTTAGACTGAAATGATTACTCTTCTTGTTTATATGAATAGGAATCATATGGCATATAATGAAAGATGTAAACATGCTAAGATGGGGATGTTTACTCCTCCTAGGCACCTGAATCCCACTCTGGTGCGTCCAGGGGTCCGTGATTGCCCAACTCTTGTTTTTGTATATTAATTTAGGACTTGCGAGATTGATCACTGTTCGTTATCTTTGCCTTTACATGTTAATAAAAACCCCATATTAAGAATTCGGAATCCAAATATGAGACTACCTGTGTGGGATATGATACTCAGGTGACCGTAAAGCCTGTGGGCCTCTTGTTCATTAACAACATGCATTAAAATGTGAAAATACCAATAACAACACTGTCTCAAGTGTAGGCCAAACACACACGCTGAACACATCTGGAATCTGGATGCGTCTGTCAGATGAGTCTCAGGCATTATATATGTCTGCAAGATATGTATGTGAGATTTGAGACACCGGGGGTGTATGTGAGGCATCAAAAATGTGTATGTAAAGGCCAAGATAACTAACAGTGACCAATTTCGTAAGTCCCAAATAGAATACAAAAAACAAGAGTTGGAGAAAAAACGGACCCCTGGAAACACCAGAGGTGGGATCAGGTGCCTAGGAGGAGTAAGCATCCCCTGTTGACCGGTCACATCCGCCGTGAGCCTATAGTTTCGATCAGGCAAACGGAATAATCCGTAGTTGAATCAGTGTTTGAAAAACGGCCCAACAATGGCCATGAAACACATCAGACAGCATTCTATTTAATATTGGTAAACTGAATTGTTATAACGACCATAGAACCCACGAAATGCTGCTTTTAAACGTGACTGTTGGAACCCCAGCAACAACAACTTGTCTGTAAGTAGCGTGCCTCGATTCAAAAACTGATCATATGCAGAACAAGCTCTTGTGTATCGAGACAACAAATATGTGCGATGCGAGACTTCAAATATGTGAGACACCAAAGATGTCAGTGTGAGGCACCAGCTATATGTATGAGAGATTGGTGATGAGTTTGGAACGTCATAGGGCTATGTAAGGCATCTGAAATGTATGTGAGACATTAAATTCGATATACAAATATGTCTCATATAACTCTTAAATGCATTCATAACTGCCCCGTACGTCACCCGAATTTAGTTCACACCCACGGCTTGCAGCAAACATACCAAATTTCACGCTCAAAACTGTCCAACACACACCTCGAAGACTGTCACAAAGACCTTTCAGTTTTCACATTCAGGACTTTTCCAAGCAAAACTAGGTTTGTGATATGAAAACTTTGTATAGAAGTATTTTTTCATTTTCGAAATTGATATGAACTACTGTAGTTGACTTATTTTTCGCGAGTTTTCATTTCGCGTTTATAGGATGCGGTGTTTATTTGCGAATATCATAATTCATAATATCATAATTCATATTATCATCATTCGTGAGAATGCAGTAAACAATTGTATATTTCGCGAATAGCTCCCGCTCCCTGTGATTGTTATATTATTATTACATGTGCATTCCTTCCATTTAATGTGCCGCTATTGATTCTCTCGACCTCGTCAGATGAACAGTTTATATCCATGCTTGTCACTCGTACTTACCTGAGTAGGTTATACGTATTCAATTGATTTTACCTGTATTTTTGGCCGTCGTCGTTTTATAATCACGTTTATAATCGTGTGGTCTTGTCATGAGTTTAAATTGTTTGCTTGTTTTTGCAGCAATTAACTTTATTAATAACGTTTATTTTTTAAAAAAATGTACATGAATTTATGCATGCTTTTTATTTTTCATGTTTTTCAATACATTTATCTTCGATTGTATAACAGTTTTACTTCATCTGCATCAATATATGAAGAAATACATCGTTCACTAAATACACAGAGACATGAGATATGATGGCATTAAAAATTTTGAATAGTGTTTCTGTTGTACGGCACACCTATCAAGAAATGAATCTAACATTATCCATAATGATTTTATTTGCAAAACGTAGAAATAAACGCGAGCTATTTGAATTCACGAAGGACCAACCTCGCGAATTAACGCGGAATTGAATCTCTCTAGAATAATAAGTGATCTATGCAAACATTACAACTCATAGCAATTCTAGTATTACGTTTATTACTATGATTTGGAAAACATTTCCTTTCATCAATATTGAATATGTACACATATAAAAATTGATATTTTTCGCTGTGTCTTTTATATCTATTTCTATATGTAAAATCCAGGTTACTATGACTCACAAAACACCACAGATGATGACCTTATCAAGTTCGAGGTTGGAGTGGCCATATTAGCTCCGGTCGGTTCTGGAATTAGTAACAAAGTGGACATTGGTATCCTGCTAAATGGAACTCAAGATTGGAATACAACTTTTTCCCTGATTGTGAATGAATCAATTTCAACCGTGAGTACCGCATCAAACATGAATTTTTATTTTGGAACTGCTCAATCATATTAAAACTTGGTTAGCTTTTATTCAGTTTGTTAACATAAATATTTCATACCCTTTGTTAGACTGTCATTTTCCTACTGGATTTGACTACGGGTAATCCCGTTCACTTTGGTTCGACTAAGGACTCACCGCGGGTGTGACCGGTCAGCAGAGGATGCTTACTCCTCCATGGCACCTGATCCTGCCTTCGCTTTTGTCGGTGGTCCGTGTTGCCGTAAACTCGATTTTGTATGTTTTTTGGATTATGATTATGTTTGACACGATGTTGATTATTCCAATGTTAAATACACAATACAACATATTGATAATTTTCAAAAATTGATAACACTGAAGTATATGTATATCTGTGATTTCGCATCAATGAATACAGAGTGACAAAATACCTGGGGTGCTTACCCATATGAAAACCTGGTCCCACCTCTGGTGTATCCAAGGTTCCATGTTTGCCCAACTCTTGTTTTTGTATTCTGTTTGGGACTTGCGGGATTGATCACTGTTTGTTGATTTACCTTTATAGTAATAAGATTTGGGGATATGATGATAATTTCGTTTTTTCACATCACAGAAATAAGCTTTCATATTTACGGAATTCCGTGTAACGGCAATTGCAAAAATCCTTTCCTTTATGTAACATCAGAGTTAACACCTTGTTTACTTCTCCATTTTATACCGATATAATAAAATCATATCTTCAAATGCGCATCTGGTGCATAAAAATTGGTACCGTATATGATTTATATGATGACCCCTGGGTCGAGGCCTCTGCTGGTGGACTGTTAGTCCCCGAGGGTCTCTACAGCCCAGTTGTTATGTACTATGTTACTAGCTTGAAATACGGATATGTATTTAATTGCAGTGGTAAACTTAGAAATTCAAATCAAAATTAAGGATTATCTCCCTCATGCATAGCTTTGATTCTACGAAGTTTTTGGCCCCAATCATTTGGCACTACATTGATCACTTTTATAAAGTTTTACTCTCATGTTTCGGATTTCCAACATTTCGGTTTGAGCATCACTGAAGAGACATAATTTGTCGAAATGCGCATCTGGTGCATAAAAATTGGTACCGCATATGATTTATATTATATCAGAATTGTCTGAGTTATAAAATCATGTTTTCATTAATATTAGAACTATCATTATGTGGATCTAGTGATCAAGTGTAAGAAATACATGTACATAAAACATGCAACATTGACTTGGCTAATAAGAACTTTTGATTCAGTATAATCATAATATGGAATATGCATTCAATACTATTTAAGTACATTCATACGGAAAAACATCTACAATTTTTCCATTATCTTCCAAATTGAGTTTCTTTCAAAGAAGTAATCAATGATTTTTGTTTTCGTTTTCTCCTGCCAGATCTCCAAAGTTCACCTAACTGCTGCATCATCACGTGACGTACCCTCACGTGATCTGTCATCACTGATAATGACAATTTCTACACTAAAAAAAAGTGCAGATACATTAAACATCACTGTCTCTACTCATGAGGAAACTAAAACAAACGAACCAGCCCTGGTAATTGATGCCATCAGAGTTAACAAAATTGGTAAAAATTTTCTCTGCACCAACTTTTCAGTGACCTATCACCAAACGCCAGATTCTTCCGTTCATAATCTAGCTATTGTTACTTTTCATTACCTAAATATTGGTAAATACAAAACTTCAAACGACATAATCTTTGAGATTGATACCAAAATGAACGCCAGCAAAGCTAAATTAGGAGACAACCACGTGGTATCGGCAGCTGTTGGAGAGTCCGTGTCGGAGTACAGTATCTCATTTAACAAACCAGAAGTCGTGGGAGACTATAATGGGACCATCATGTCTCAACTACAGAACATCCTCGACGGTAATCACACCACGTGTTTAAATCTACCTGTGAAAGGTGACGTTCCTCCACTTTTCTGGATGAAGGTCCATACATTGTGGCTTAACATCTCGTCTGCTGATTATAATGTAACAGTGGCAGGCATGGGCATATCCTGTACACAGCACGGACAGAGGATTCTACAGGTACGAGGAGTAACCTCAGTTTGGGAAAATATATTTTTCATTCGTTTTGCCGAATTTGTTTCCATGCATTTCATATTTTGTGACTTACAATTAATTCTTGTCTTATATAAATCATATACAGTACTAATTTTGATGCACCAGATGCGCATTTAAATAAATTGCGAAGAAAATTATTTTACTACGAAGCCTCTAGATCGTTATGACATTTTAATAATAATACGTTTGTAGTTGTAAATTTGGTGTCATTTCAAAGCCCAAACTTCCATAACCAATGTCGAATTTAACTCGAGAAATACTTATATGGCGGCCTCAGAATCTTTCAACTTCACAACGAATTGTTTGCAGAGCTGAATAATGAAAGACTTATAGTGAATATTGGTATCAGTCATATTCCACACAGACCAGAAGAAAGGTTTGATTTATTTAAAAAAAAGAGTTTTACTGCACACTAATACAAAACTTCAAACTAATAAAGAGTCACTACTTATACAAAAGTGGATACTTTGGGTATCTTATTTTTAAGATGTATTTTGTTGTGTTTAGAGGTCCGCTCTTTTCCCGTTTTTTTTGGGGGGGGTGTTACATGTATGACTATGAGGAATACAGAAAAAAATCACTAGCCTTTTTCGATTTAAATACTGGTCATGGCCAAAACAAGCTCTTGTGTATCGAATCAGGACCATATCCAGATGGAATGGAATAATGCAACATTAATATAGGAATTTGCTGATAACATGTATATTCAATAACAAGTTTGAGTACAAAGGAAATATAGAGGACTCTGGTATCTTATTTCGAGTTCATTGGAAGAAAAGGCGAAGATAACGAATAGTAATCAATCTTGTAAATCCCAAACAGAATGCAAAACAAGAGTTGGGCACACACGAATCTCCCAGATAAGCAAAAGGTGTGATCAGGTGCCTAGAAGGAGTAGGCATCCCTTGCCGACCGGTCACATCCGCCATGAGCCCATTGTCTTCATCGGGTAAACGGTGTAATCAGTGTATAAAGAACGACTTGACAAATATATCGATTCGAAATAGATTTGATTGATTATTTGTTGTTTTCGTCCCGTCGAGAATATTTCACTCATATTGAGACGCCCACATTGCCGGGTGAAGGGCTGCAAATTTAGACCTAATTCTTTAGCACTCATGGTTTTTAGCAGTGAGGTTATTTAGCGTGCCACCACATGCTGCGAACACAGACCTCCGTTTTTAAGGTCATATCTGATAGACCGTGATTCTTTCTTTTTAACATGCCGGAGCTCTTGGCAAAGGCAATCCACTAGGCCTATTTTCCATCGTTCTTAGGTTTGACGCGGCCGTGTGCGGAGCACGGGGCTCGAACGCACAACCTCCCGATCACGAGGCGAGAGCTCTATCTCTGAGCCACTGCGACCGGTCGAAATGAATGTTGAGTTGAATGCCACAGCCAATTTTGTTTCTTCCCACATGAGGCGTTTGAGTAGGAATAAAATCCAAAGTCACCTAATATAGAAGCACAGTTCGTACCATGGAATAAGACCTGACGACAAACTACTACTGATTACTGTCAATGAGAAATGTCAGCATCTTTATTATATCTATTTCAGAATACTTGCACGTAGATTTATAGTGGCGTTTATCAAAGTATTTTAATGACTAATCACTCGGTATGAATATTTCCTATCTTTCATTTTCGATGAAGAAGAAACTGTCTATGATGTCGAAGTTTAGTTGTTAATTTAAAGTGTTGAAAAGTCTTATTTTCCAATGTCATTGATTTGATAAATGTCAGCTTGTGATTTCAAATTAAACCAAAGTTCTCAGCACATGTTTTAGAATCTATATTTGATGTACTCCAATTCTGGCAGATGTTGCGCAATACTTTTGATGTTTCTCCCTCACATCAGTTCCCGACCAAATGTCGTCTGCTTCATAGCGTTCTTTACACCGTTATTCAGACTACGAATTACTCCGCTTCACTGATCAAAGTATCGAACTCACGATGGGTATGGCTGGTTGACAGGGGATGTTTAATCCTTTTGGCCACCTGATCTCACCTAAAAAGGAGCAGTTACTGTACATGTACTTCTGGTTTTATGTTCTTGATGGCATTTGTGAGATTGATCTCTGTTTGTTTTCTTTGTCTTTATATTAATCATTGTTCCTTATTTTTATTTCCCCCATAAAATGATATTTTCGGAGTTCCGTGGTGCCCTACATTCGACGTTGTATATGGTTTTTGGATTATGATTACGTTTAACACCATGTTAACTTGGCCATTTATTCTTAATGATTTCTTGCATTGTATATCAATCAATCTAACCTTGATAAATACTTACAGATATACGTAATAACTTTCTGCAGGCAGCGAAGCATAATCAAACCCAAGTAATGTCGAATGTCTGGTATATGTATGGTGTAACCCTGTTTGATATATTTGACAAATATATGATATCATAGAGTTTTTCTTTTAGGTATCATTCCCAACAACGAACTCAAAGGGATTTCATAGAGACCTAACTATCTGTATATTGATTTCTGAAGATACCATGCCACATGACAATTTAACAAGATGTGCTTACAATTGCCGGTGTAAAAATACTTCCGAATGCCAAGAAATTATTTTATTTATGGCCAAGCAAGACGACAAATCAAAGTGGAGTTTATGTGAATTAAGTGCACATAATGTGCAATAATATTTTTCTTTAGTAATTAAGATATACATGCATTGATGTGCATACATGTACATACATACATACATACATACTCAGCGACTTTAAGGAAGCCTACGTTAATATTTAAGTGCGATAATCAACGTTCTGTTGTAAAATGCACATGTTGGTTGTAAATTAAAATTAAACCAAAACTGATACATATTTGTAGTAATGGCTATCAACTGCGAGTCAACGGCAATCGCATGGGGCACATAAAATTGAATCATCACGTGTTTGATTCGAGTGACCAGGCTAAATTAATAGGCATGAGTTTATGATACACTAAAAGTGGCATAGACAGGACAAGAATTATAAAAAAGGCGCGAAAAAAGGCAATTGTATTGAATGCGGCTTATTGGAAAACAATCCTTCTTTACAATTTTTCGGTAGGGGACAGACAAAATGTCTGGTATTCTGAGGATACTAGTGTGAAAATATATACCCATATATGGAAACTTTAATGGAATTGGCATTCTTTTTACGCACCGATTAATTCAGGAATGTTTCTAAGTACAAACCATCCTTCGACGTTTCAAGCACCACCGAGGGTTTGATAAAATGTATGCAATATTTTCCTTCAAAATGTTGGACCGGCAAGCCTTATGCTATGCATTTAGTTAAAATATACCTAAATCAAATTTCTTGAGCCTGCAAGCATATTCAAACCAAAAATACTTATTTAATCGTATTATTTATCCGAATCGTTATCATGGAACACTTCATTAATAAATTTGAATTTTATATCTTTTTTTTTTTTTTACAAAAATGTTATTTCCGGTGGATATTTGTTGTAAACACACTTGGTTATAAAATGCTAAATTAATATATAGTCGTTGATATATATAAAAATAAAAATGACATTGATTACAGTATTCATGACTTTTATTATGATATTTTAACATATTAGTATTAAATACAGGTTTTTTGCCATAGTTGCGATCACAGATGACACTAACAATAGGCCGTATCAGGCCTAGGCTTGTAACCAATGTATTCAGCCCTTGCAAATCCATTATCAGCCTTCCCGCGTGCCGGAACCTTCGTTCCGGACCCCTTTCCTTTTTCTTACCCATTCATCATTATTATTAGTATTACACATGTAGAGGATCTACCATTGAATCAACTAATCCGTATTTATTGTAAATTGATTAAATTTATTGTTTCTTAATATGACTTGTTTTGTATGTTATTACTAAGTATGTAATTAAACAAAAAAACATAACCTATTTCCATTCACACCCTGTATCGCCCTCGACCATATCACGACCTCGGGCCTATCGGCCTCGGGCCTGATATTGGTGTCTTGGGCTGGATACAGGGGATGTGATATGGAAAATAGGTATGTATTAGTCTCTATATATATATATGTCAGAACGTTTACATGATTATTAATGAAATTATTTCTCTCGAAACCACTAAAGAAAACCTCCCTGGGCTCTCACAAACAATACAAATTGATCGACCGGCTTCTTGCGTCCGGAATAACGAGAAAACCTAACGGCGGTTCGTTTGTTCGGGCACCCCTAACCATTAATTCAGTCCAACCTGCTTTTGGTGTACCAATTTCCTATGGGTCATGCAAGTCTTTCACGGTGGGACGGGGATAATTTCAGAAAATTCATTTTCTTGCATAAAAGTCACCAAATTTAGAATTGCCCCTCCCCCTTTTAAGTGTTCTATTCACTTTTATGGTTTGCTTTCCACATGATTTAGAAGTTGTGCCCCCCCCCCTTCAAAAAAGGTTCAATACCTATGTATGCTATCATTACGGATTGTTCCGTTTCACCTGATCAAGGACTATGGGCTCACGCGGGGTGGTGCCGGTCAAAAAGTTGATGCTTACTCCCCTAGGCAACCTGATCCCCCTCTTGGTGTTTCCAGGGGTCGTGATTGCCCAACTCTTGTTTTTGTATTTCTATCTAGGAAGTTTAACGATATTAATCACTGTTCGTTATTCTTTGCCTTTACAGTGTACATGTAATCTATATTTTATGAACGATACAAGCTGTAGCAAGCATTCAGAATAGCATAATGATTATAAATATAATAATAAAAATTAAAACAAAACATTTTTTTTCAAAAGAAAACAAAACCACACCCAAAACAAAAGGGGATTATCTCCTCTTGGAAAACATAATTGAGAACTTCAAACTTCATTCAAAGGTAAATTTAACACGTTCGTTATCTTTGCCTTTACTACTTATATAGTTTTTTTTCACCTTTGTCTTTACATCATTGATTAGAAATAAATTGACAAGGCAAAACAAGTAACTATATTTGTTGTTTTGTGCATACTGTTGGGATCATCATTGTTCGTTGGGGGGGGGGGTGGGGGGGGTCAGGTGTTCGTGGGATTTCGTGGGGTCACCCTTCCAACGAAATTTATGTCCCACCGAACATGTTTTATTTCCTATTAATCTTATAATATTATGCATTGCACTTTTATGCAATTAGCACGAAATGACGTCCCCACGAACCAGCAAAATTTTTTTACCACGAACATGACCCCCCCCCCCCCCCACGAAATAAATGATTCGCACAGCTACTCCTTGACATATATCGACCCAACATCGATTCTTGACCCTCGTTTTTCGACTCCTTTATCGTCCGAATGCTCCTTGGCACAGCTCCAACTCTCAGTATTCCTTTTGCTCCTTGTCCATTTCATTTTTTTGACAGCACGGAAATGAAAAGAGCGCATGTAGCAAAGAAACGAACAAGTTACGTTGTTAAGGAAGCGTTTCTCCGTCAAGATGAAATTGTACAGTAATCTTAATATTTGTTCGAGATATTTTCATTTACGAGTGCGTTCGTAAACAATTGATCGTAAGATCCGTAACTCTAAAATGCTTAGGACAATTCATCAGTTTTTTGTGAAGAAAGGGGACCCACTGGGGGTTGCCGAGAATCCCTGAAATTTACCAATTTACGCCCTTTTTCAACGGATTCTTCATATCCAATCGAAAGAATGGATTGATGACTTTACTGTACCTATCTGGCTCCAACTTCCATTAAGAAGATTTATTGGCTGAGATCTAGTTAAATGTATTCCACCCAGCCTACTGTCTTTACTCCTCACGAAATTGACAGCTGTCAATGGAGCAACTACAGACGTATTTGTAAAAACGTTACATAGCCCGAAGTGGAGTAATCAAGATGTGGATTCTAAAACTCTCTAAGAACTTCTAGTGATTTAATCCCAGACCTATTCACATTTAAACAACATTAACATATGAGCTTAGTCCAACCGTTTACACGACCATTCTCACGATAAATTAAGACAAGGCTTGTAACATTACTAGGCAGTGCTTCTTTACCAAAAATGGACGAGGAAATACTCTTATCTATTGTCAAGCCATTCAATTATTTTGTTAAACTGCCACTTGATTCTACACAATTACTCTGAAATTGATTTTAAGCAATTTGCGGAGACCCTCATTGATAATATCTTTGTAGTGTTTTGGCATCGGGTCTTCCCAACAGTCCTGTTGGATTCCAATGGGCATGATTGTGCTCCTTTGTTGCTGAACTTTTTCATTGTGCTTTTGCAGCAAGAGTCATTCAAAGCTTTTGCTGAAAGAGATAATTTCTAGCTGTGGCCTTTATTTGACCTTTCGTATACTTAACGACATTTTCGTCTATATGATACTGATTTTCATTCATTATGTCGTTTTAATAATTCCAGACATAACTAGCAAATAAAGACAACAAGTCTTCCATGTAAATATAATAATCAATATATCCTGGTATTAGTACCAGATCAGCACCATTAGTTCAGAACTGGTTACTTTTGGTCTGAGAACATATATAGAATATACACAGTTATATACAGTATAAGGTAAATGAAGGTATTTATATACATATATACATAAATGTCTGCTTCGTACTTTCGATATTGTATTAAACATTGACATTAACGGCAAACTAACTACTCAACTTTATTATAAACGGGACGATCGTCATCTTCCCATATTTATATAACAATATTCCATCATCACCTGGATATGGTGTGTATGTCTCTCTAGGATCATGATTTATAAATGAAAAGCTCCCTGCTTATTCCAATTATCCATTTTGTTTTAAATTATCAATAATACTAATTGCATTAAAGAAAATGCGCTTCAAATGTTTAACATATAAACACTATGTGCCAAGTTTTGTCCCGCCCTGAGGTAAGAATCCGGGGATAACCAAATCTACAATTTTGTACAGGTCTTCCTTATGTATTTATTTTCTCTTAGAGATATGCGGTTGTAGAGAAAAAGATGTTTGAAAAATTGCCACTTTTGGACAGTTTTTGCACCACCCTCAAGGCTCCAGGATACAAGTGTTCTGGAATTTTCAATTTATGTGTCCCTTCTCTCAAAGATGCTTTCTACCAAATTTGAAAAGAATTGGAATGGTAGTTGTCAAGAAGAAGTTAAAAATGTTCAATTGTTAACGGACGAAGACCAATTGCATTAGACCACCTGATTTTACTGAGCTGATCTAAAGCAAAGAAATATATATAAGGTTATAAATAGAAGTATATATATTTATATAGAATCGTCATTTATACATACAAATACTCTTTACAGGCATGTCTGTAAGATATAAGTATACCGTTAAAATATATCATTGATCCCATTTCCCAGAAACCAGGACTATTTCCCGAGGTATAAGCTAAGATAATTATCCTTACTGATGAGAACTGGAATCTTGTAATATGAAAAACTTTAACTGTTGTATTATAACGATACAAATTGACATAAACGGTAAATTAAGAACTCAACTTTATGATCATCGAGACGATTTCAGTTTCTGCATTGGCAATCTCCCATACTTACATGTATGTAGCAATATTCCCTCATGACCTGTATATAGTCTGTATGTCTCTTAAGGTATTTGACACACAAGAGCTTGTTCTGCGTATAATACGATGTTGAATCGAGGCAGTCTACTTACTAACCATGTAGCTGTCTCCCAGCCACTATGGAATGTACGACCCTACCCGTAAATGAACGTTTGTAACTACATATAGAGCCTAATAATAATAAATGTCAAATATGCATTCTGTGTTGTCTAGTCGGAAGTTTTCTATCCAAAGTGGATGCCTATACCGAGACGGTCCCACGTGTGTTGTCACCCGTATTATCTCCCACTACTTAAATGCAACGAAGGCACTCGATCCCGATCCAGACCGACCAAATATGCAGTCAGCATGTCTTGCAGAGGTTGTATCTGACACTCCATTTTGTCATCATCCATTCCAAGTTGCTCAGTTGGAAGTTTTCAACCCTCACCAGCTAGAGGTTGCTTATTCCAGACGATCTTGTCGTCGCTCGAATTATCTCTCTCTACAAGTCAACCTACATGCTTGTGCGACAGCTGGTAGATCCTGGGTTAATCCAATGTTCACCAATCAGCAAATAAGCTGCATCTATTTACTAAGGGGTCATCACTTGCATGTATTAAACTCAACTTAAATCAGGTCATCAGTTAGGGATGCTAAGGTTGTGTCCTCCCGTTTGCCAATCTGTTGGTGTTAAATGGCTAGAGAACATTTGGCTTATCGGTCACGACCCCCTCCCCTTACCTATTTTAGTCGTTGCGTACGAAAGAGCTAGCAAGGGAACTGAGGTACTATTCTAACCTTCATCCCTACGGTTAAGGCGGATCTAAAATAGGTGGCATTAAATATGTTTAAACCCTACTTCTCTCTATTGGCCGTCGATGTTCATAGGACTTCGTACATCCCTTCATTGTCATTTGCTGATGTGCATATTGTCTAAACAGCAGCATCTAAGCAAAGGTTGTGTGTGTGTGTGGTGTGTGTGTGTGTGGTGTGTGTGTGTGTGTGTGTGTGTGTGTGTGTGTGTGTGTGTGCGTGCGTGCGTGCGTGCGTGCGTGCGTGCGTGCGGTGCGTGCGTGCTGTGTGTGCGGGAAGGCAAATATAACAAACAGTGATAATTTTTTGCAAGTCCCAAATAGAATACAAATAAAGTGTCAAAAGAGTCAAACACAGATTACTCATACGGAAAAAATCTTACGATTTTATTCATAATCTTAGTATCAGGTGATCTAAAATTCATGAATATTCATTAACCATGTAACTTTTCCGAAATCAAAAACTATTGTGTCGATATATCCCTTAAAATCTATATTTCCCCATTTATTTCTATATGTTGAGAAATTTCGTTCATTGACACATATGTGTAGGGCCCTTGGGGTCATGACTGATGCCACCCTTTTAAAAATGATTTGATAGCTTGTAAACTATTGAGATCCTCACCCTCAAACCATATCTTTTCTTTATCCCTGTGTTGAGCAAAGATCATTGACACATAATCGACATTTATGGGAAGTGGAAGATGAAAGAGGTTATGTAAGATGACAGAGGTTAAAGACAATTTAAAATATCAAATGTGCTCAAGTAAACAAATGTGGCCGTGGTCGTCTGTATCGTGTTTTGTAGTGGTAGTATAATTTTTTTTTTTTTTGTGTGTGGTTGTTTAAGTATGTTATATCGTATGTTTGTAGTGTGAGTATATATTATTGTTTTTTTGTGTGTGTGGGTTTTTAGTATGTATTGTGTGTCTTGTAGTGAGTATTGTTGTTTTTGTGGGAGTGTTGGTGTAGTTGGTTAATATCGTATGTTGTAGTGTGATTTTTTTTTTGTGTGAGTGGTTTGCAGTATGTTATATCGTAAGTGTTTGTAGTGTACGCTTATTTTTTTTTGTGTGGTGGTTGTGCAGATATGTTAATGTTATCAGTAAGTGTCTTGTAGTGTGAGTATGGACTAGGTTTTGTTTTGTGTGTGTGAGTTGTGGTTGTTAGTAAAGTTTAGTATGTATGTTGTCTTGTAGTTGTTATGTTGTTTTTGTGGAGTGTGGTGTAGTAGTTATATCGCATGTCTTGTAGTGTGTATATTTTATATCATAGATTTGGTGTAGTATGTTCTATATCGTAGTCTTGTAGTGTAGTTAATATTGTTTTTGTGTGTGTGGTTGATTTATGTATGTTTAATCAGTATGTGTTTGTAGTGTGTATATGTTGTTTTTGTGGTTATATCATATGAGTGTTGGTGTAGCATGTTTATATCGTATGTCTTGTAGTGTAATATATTTTATATCATATGAGTGTTGGTGTAGCATGTTATTATCGTATGTCTTGTAGTGTAGTACATGTATATTTTGAACTGTGTGAGTGATGGTTTGATATGTTTAACCCCATTAGCGGTGGAGTATTATGGATCAACCTTACAAATACCAGGAAGTATTAATGACAATAGTATTGTGTGAACCCAGTTCATTCTCTTTAAATCATACGTAACTAACTAATCAATTCTATTGTTTCATTTCACATTAATTATTACCTACGGCAATCGCCATTCTTTTGATTTTTCCCTTCACTATATTCAGTTTTTTCTGTTTTACAACTAGGCTTATATCTTTTGCTCGGCTATATTCACGTTTTGTCTGTTTTGTGCGCGTTATCTCTTTTTTACACTAGGCTTAAATATCTTGTTCCGGTTACAGTTATCTACCAATGGCGAAATGCCAGTTTGAATTGTAGCACAGAAACCCCCAATGTCTATGATTTCATCTTCATTTTTCTGTAGTGTTTCTATATTTCACCCTCATGATAACATTTCTCTTCAGAGTTTCCCGTTTCTTGACTTGTCAAGTACCTGCGTCTAGATTTCCTTTTTCTTCGAAGTTCAGTATATTAATAATTGTTCAGAATTCCCGCGTCTTCTTGCCTGAGACTGGCGGTATGTGGAGAGGCCACGGTAATACAGTGATACAGTCAGAAGATGTAAGTACTGCCCATTGTAAGACGATGTGAAATAAACTAATCCATTTAATACGATAGCTCTTAGATAGGATACATCAACAGGATATTTCATCTCACCTTCCCACCGCATTCGTGTTGCAATACGCAGGAAACACTTGACTACTTCCCGTGAAAGTTTAATAACTTCCGCTAGCTCTGGGGTCACGTGGTTATCAGAAAAAAAATAGTGAACACAGAATTAATCCTTGAATGAATTGCAGCAATTTAATTTTACGTAAGGGTTACAA
>CAJDSM010027113.1:30859-41008 GCA_903981925.1 Ostrea lurida | reverse complement strand
GGGAAATAGTCGTATGATTAACAGTCAATTGAACATATTGGTTTGGATCATAACCTTGATTCGACAAAGTGATGTGAACCAATGTTTATTTGAAGGATCTTATTTTCCGGAATTGACGGGAGAGACGTGGCGCTCGGACCCGGATGTGGGTGGTTAAAGCCAGCCCTCGGATGTCTGGACTACACACATTTTTTGATCCTTTGCAATAAACGGGGCACAGACAGATAGCCCAGGACCCTAATTCATCCTATTTGTCACCGACACAGGGCACAAATCAAAAGATATTTAGTTAGATCACAGTTGGTCTGAAATGGAAGATTTTTTTTGACATACAGTGATGGAACCAAAAAAAGATCAGGGAATAGTTGTTGCGAACAAATAGTTTGTGATTGAGGACTTATTACTGGCTCCATAACGTTATGAGGTCACTATAAATGAGCGGAAGAACAATACTTCTTCACATTATTAATGAGATACATGAGTCGTTTCTTCAGCATTTATAAATGGCGTACTAGCGGTTCTTCAACATTTTTATGACATCCTAGTGGTTTAAAAATTTAATTTAGCAGTATGTTGAATTGAAAGGTAAGAAATAATTTTGATAATGCAAAGTAAACGATTGTTTTATTTCATATAGTGATATTATTTTTGTTTAAGTAGTGGCACATGTTCACAATTCTCGTTTTAGATTACTAACATATGCTTCTCGGGAGGTGCGCCACTGTGGAGGGCACAAGGCGAAGGGAGGAGATGCGTGTAGGACGTTTTACCAATACTCTAACGTTCTTATGGAAGTGGACAACGTCTAGAGGAATACGAAAGGTTTATTATAAATTGTTTTATGTAAACTTATTACAATTTCAAAATATACATATACATTTAGTTTACGTTGGTCATAAACGCTTTTCTGAGTTTGAACTGGCAACCTGTTCATCTAAGATTTGTTTTATTTGTTAGCGTACACAAGCGTGAACTGATGCCGGGATTTTAAGAAGGAACTCATCGGAGATTTTTTACAGAAATTGTCGGTGAACATCGAACGCGGGAGGAAGTGAACTGAGATTTGTCAGAGCAATTCATGACACCAGAAAATTGAAAATATGACTACTAATATTCTCTTCTGCTAACATGCATAGAGCAATTCATAAAATCAAGATTCGAGGCTTTTTTTCCACTAGATGTCGGATATGAAAGGGACTGGAAACATTCATATAATTCATATCGCAAAGAACTTAATAAACTGGAGTAACTGTAAAGTTGATTATTTTACCTCTTGGCACTGTTAAGTAGTGGCAATGAGTCATTTGGGCACGCACACCTCTGTTGGAGCTTTTGTAGATATATTCTAATATAATACAAATTGATTGTTATTCATTGACCACTGGTGAAATTGGATAGGAGATCTTCGACTTGATGTGCGTATTAATGATAGGTTGTGCTTTGATTTACTGGAAATTATATTATAAAGTAATTTGGAAGTGATGTAATGAGATACTTTGAGTATATTTTCTGATTTAATAAGACTTTACTGACTCTATCTTTCTTCTCTCTCTTTTTTTTTTCATAAAAAAAAGTCTATTGATTTTTTGACTTTTGCTTGCATACTTTTGTATTTATATGAATGAAATGTTCTGAAAATAAATAAAAAAATAAATAAACTGGACAAGCTATTAGAATGTTTGCCAGTGGTGCAACGGAGAGGATCCTACAACTTCTACTGTTCATCTTGTTGCTTGAGGTAGATAGACTCGGGTTTTCCTACTAGGACGCATTTGTCGAATCACTCTCTTAATTTAAAGGAATATAAATTTTAATTTGCTCTTGTTGAATTTCATGGTGAGGCGGGGTATGATAAATGTTGGAAGTGAGTCTTGCCGTGAGCAGGCGTGTTTTGTACTCATTCAAAGGATCACCTTGTTTAACAGCACGACTAAAATTGATGCTCTGGTGAAAATGATGTGCATGGAGAATTGTCGATAAATAACCAGTGTCTGTTTGAACTGCTGAACCAGTATGAACGATAAACGCGATGCAAATAATAATTGTAATGACTGTAAATTGGGCAGATAAATTAGAGTGATGGTAATTATAGGCTAGCGGCCTCTAGAGCCAGTGGATCCGGGAAGGGTTTTTATCTTGTAATTCATTGTTGTGTTTTAGGAATTTTGATCATATATAACTGATAATAAATTGTTTTCTCCTAATGTATATGTATCACATTTTTGTCAGCTTTTTAGGGTATGATTAGTGAATTGGTAATTCATTAAATTCAAGGTACAAGAATTTTCAACGAGTAAGTAGAGTATCTCTATAAACTCTCTCTCTTTCTGACACTCTTAAATTATTCTTGAATTTTTTAATTGGCACGATAAAATTAGCTGAGAGATATGATTTTCATTAAGGATGCTTGACAAGTTGATAAATTTGACTAGGTTAGATTGTGGAAAAGAAAACTAAATTAGGTTAGGCAGTCGGCACAAAATAATTATCTATGATTTAATCATAACAAACTGTATTATAGAGATCAAACACTCCCATACATAAGTAATGATTTGAATAATTTGATGTGAATCGCAATGAAGATTATGTGGATCATATTTGGGTTATGTTGGGTTGAATGTTTTTATTGGGAACTTTTAAGTACCTGATAAAAAAAGTCATGGCAGATTTACCCAATGTAATGGATCGGTAAATGGTTGCAAATAAATGTGTTTTGGTAGATAAAAATATTAAGTACGGTGTTTCTATCTGGCACTGTTCTTTTCTTTGGACACAGTCGTCTTCGAGACTATAACTCTGTATACCGGTTCTTTGTTAACGTTTTTGAGACTCCAATGTGCGCTGCGAAAGCAGAATGGCTGACAACAAAGGCTACGGGGTTGTTATCAACGGTGATAGATTTAATAGGCACATGGGTGATTTTTAAATGGCATGCGTTTTTATTACGAAGATTGTGTTATTTAACAAATGGTTGCGTCACTATTGGATAAGGTACTAAACAGCTAATATGATAGCTAGATAAGACAATATTTCATTATCATGTTCATCATAATGATAAATTGCTTCTGATTAATTTTTGTTTGAGGGATTTCTACATATTATAGATTGCTTTGATTGTTTTTCTTCAAACAAGGATTTATAAAGACATTTTGGCACCCATTATCAATTAAACTTTTTCTAAGGCAGTGATATTGATAGCAATGATATACTGCCCCTGAGATAGAGGTGTGGCGGTTTCTATGTGGATAGAAAATGGGGCGACTTTGGATTTCTTCTGCATGCTGTCCATGCCATAAATAGATTGAGCAGGTACGTCTGCTTTGTTCTGTTGACAGGCAGAAAACTCTGACACAAGGAGGAACAAATGTACAATTATTTTAACAGAAAAATACTGTGCAACTGAGCAGATACTTCGACACCGGGTGTGACCAGAATGTACAACTTGTTTGTTGCCGTACCTGTAATAATGCCAACAGTCTGTGAAACGCTTGTTGTTGGCTGAAAATGTTGGAAAATATTCAGGTTAAATGTGGTGTGAATTTGCATACCGTTAAAAAGTTCAAGACACTTCCATTCTAAAAATACACTCAGAGTAACAGGAAAATGTGTGGGTTGCTTTAAAATATGTTATCTATCATTGAGGACATGTAGTATAGTTCATGGTATCCAGGTGAAGGTATAGAAGGAAAACTTTCGGAAGTAATATTTCGGACTGATATATTTTCATAAACATTACTAAATTAGATGGTACTTTTGTGGATCTGATAAAGTTATCAGTGCAAAGCTTATGGGAGTAGAGGGTTTTGTTTTAAAATATCACACAAATGACCAAGAATACAATCGCGAAAGGAATAGAATCGCAGATAAATACAATCACAAGATTGTGGGTGATTGTACAGGCAAATAATCACAGCAAGGTCATTTGTTCAATGTTCAAACTCTAACCTGTCTTCAATGACATTTTTAATTATGATGTGGTTCACTGGTGAGTCGTATCTACCAGTTATTGGCAAGTTGGAACCACTATTGATTTTTGGACCGCCTATTGTCTAAAACGATTGTACCAGATTTTACTAACAGATTGATGGTGCGAAGGTTTTTTTCTATCTTCATGATCTTATGACTAAAGTTTTTTTAAACAGGGACAATGTACAGGGATATATTTGCTTTTATTAGTCCTAACCGGTTCTGTAGACCGGAGGGGACTATAGCTTTCCATTCTTTTGTGTCTGTCTGTCTGTCCTGCCATCTGTCCCATTGATTTTCAGACTTTTTTTTCTTATGCTTGCAGATATTCATTTGAAATATTGGTACATTGCTTTGCCAACAAGTTACAGAGTTCGGTTGGTTTTTTGATCCATTTCATTTTCCGCTGAGTTTATGGCCTTAGCTTAGAACAATTTCAGCAAATTATCAGTTTTCTGCACTTTTTTCTCACTGTTTGCAGATATTCTTTTGATATTTGGTATTGCTTGCCATATTAAGTTACAGATCAGTTCGAGTTTTGGCTTCGATCCATTCATTTTTCACTGAGTATGGCCCTTGGACTTAAGAAATTCATAAATTTAGGGGAATAACTACCGTTTCATTTGTGGATTTGCGACGTTAATGCGAATTTACGGTTGCAAACTGATTTTTCACCGCGACGCGTAAGCGAGGGTAAAAACGGATGTTGCACCAGTTTAATAGCATTAACGGGTCGCGCAAATTCACAAATGAGAAGGTGTTTATTCCCAATTCTATGCCATTTTGCTTTATGTTTACATTTTGTTTTGGCATTTTGTTATGAAATGTTATGCTTGACGTTATGTTTTTGCGTCACGGCATTAATGAGTCACAATCAAACTTCCATCTTGTTATGTTTTTGCGTCACGGCATTATGCGTCAAAGTCTTTGAAAGTTCCATCTCGTTAACGGCTCTATTTTAAACCACTCAATCTCGGGTGTCAGTTTTGCACAATCATATAGATACTTGGTTACAAAACATTTGCTATTAGATATATTAATCAGTTATTTCCGAACTTTTTATCACCTGTACACTGTTGGTAGTATATTTCATTGTGATATTTTGGTACATGTGTGTTTTGCCGATATCAAGTTTTAACAGATCAAGGGTTACGGAGCTTGTGGGCTTCGAATCATTAAATTTTTTTCAACTAGTTAATGGTCCTTGGCTTAGAAAATTATCATATATAAATTATCAATTGTTGATGTTTCCGAACTTTTTCTCTGCGTTGTACGATTTCATTTGAAGTTTTGTACATTTGCTTTGCCATAGCCGTTACAGATCAGTCGAGTTTGGCTTTTTGATCCATTCGTTGATTTTCCTCGCATCTTGAGTTAGGTAGGCGGGCCTTGGACTTGTAAAGATATATTTCACAATTATAACAGATTTTTATATCTGCGACTCTTTTTTTTCTCACTGTTTGCAGATATTCTTTTTGATTTTGGTACATGTCTTTGCATAAACCAAGTTACATATTCAAGTCAAGTTTGGTTTTGATTCATTCATTTATTATGAGTTACTGGCCCTTGGGACTTAAAAAAATTCATAAATTATAGTTTTCGGCACTTTTTTCTCACTGCTTGCAGATCATTCATGTTGAATATTTGGTGGGACATTTGCTGCCATTTGTCATACCAAGTTACAGTCTAAGGGTATCGGAATTTTTTGGATTTTGAGGGTTGCAATTATTTCATTTTGTTCATCTACTCAAGAATATAGCCTTGTCCTATCTGGCTCCAACAATATTCCTTATTACATAAGTATATGATTATAGCATACAAATGAAATTAGAATATTGTTCGGTTCAATAATTTGTGTTAACCGGTAGGGGCTATGTATTGCTGCTGTGCAATACTCTCAGAATGCTTGTTTTAGTCTGTGTCAATGGGACAATTTAAGACTTGGTGAATTCAAATTTGATAAATTCAATTCTTTTGAAATTACTAGGTTAATTTAAAACAAGGTAAAACTCTGCAAGTGTGAAAAGGCTAAAAAGCAAGGCACAAAAATAATCCTGTAACAGAATCATGCCGATCTAGAACCAAAGACTTCGATACATGTGGAAATTCATATGCAACAAAAAAAGCTACAACTGTGATTCGGTAGAGAGAAATGTCTGCATCTTAATGCACGACATTTTATACCATCTCAATCGCATGATGAACTAAAACCTCTTGTTTTTGACAAAGATTTGAAGTCTGAGATAAGAACTCTGATAGATTGTAATGTCACCATACACTGTACGATTCAGTGATCCTGTGTGACTGAGGCTTTAGATATTTATAAGATCGATGCAGTCAAATAGAAGTTATGAAAGCTGTTTAAGGAGATAACCTTTACCTGACTTTGAGGTCCACCATGATATTCTGGAAGACTTTGCCCTTCATGATATGAGCACCTGTTGTGATGGCATTAAAGATCCACTTGGCACTGATCTCCTCAAACAACATGGAGAACTGGTGAACAGCCTTCTCTCCAATCAGGGAAGTGAGCTTTTCCTTAGGCAGCGATATCCTGACCTCAACATCTGCTGAAATTCTCTGCAAAATATCTTTCTGATAAATGTCATCTCGTAAGAGGACAGCGTAGATGTGATATAATCTATATTTCTTTATCAGTTGTATGATAAACTATTCAAATGCATGATACGAACAAGAACCCAAAACATGAACAATGTTGACTCAATAAAGATGCTAAATTGTAGTAAAACTTACTGTATGAGATTTGCCGGCAAAAGATATTAGGACTTTCTTGCATTGGCAATTTGTCATCTTTTCATCTACTTTACCATCTACAGAGGAAAAACAGAAGGGGTGTTAAACCGTAACAACCAGAAAACAATGCTACAATCTGTACCCATTTCAATTCTACATAATAACCAAAATCTAATAAGTGTGTTGGAGCAAAACACAAATGCCCCTGTGCAGGAACTGCCAAAAGTTAATCTGACAGGACCTATATTATCTTGATATATCTATATCCAATATTTCAATTCAAAATCTACATACATGTATATAACTAAGATAATGAGTGGAATCTTTAAAAATTGTATGAAAATTTTCCCCGAGTCCAAGTGGCTCAACTCTTTCAAAACTCATTTGACTGGGAACAAAAACCAACTTCATATGCATATTTTCATGATACTGGTATATCTATAATCTTTTAAATTTCAATTCAAAATGACCATGCATGACTGAGATACTGAGTGGAAACTGAACTGAATTGTTTTCTTGTTCAAGGGGCATAACTCTGCCAAAAATCTTTTAACTGAACTTGACCTGTGTATTTTTGTTATGTATCTATGTCTCAAATTCAAATTTAAAATGTCTAAATAACAGTTATATATGTGCATTCAAAGCAGAAATGATAAACAGAAAATAAATTTTGACAAAAAGGACGGAAAAGGGTAACATTATATGCCCCAGTCATTTCATGGTGGGTGCATAAAGATATTGTGTAGGTTACAAATGCCTCTAGATAAATATATACAGAATCCATATGGCTTCACAAAGGTAAAATGTCTTTACCATATGTCTCAAATGAATCTGGAAATGCACTCCCTGAAGATACAGAAAATTTTCCAAAGATTTAATGGGGAAGTATAGGAAATAACAATATCCATTAAGTTGTTAATATTATTGAATGTTCCCTGGCTCCTAAATTGAAGGTACTCCCAAATTACTGGCATGGTATGAAGGAGAAAATCAACAGAAATAGAAATTATATTATCTCCACTTTGTGGCATGAGCAAGAAAGGATGAGAAAAAATCATACTCTAAGCAACAAGTTTGTCATAGTTATATGGAACAAAATAAGCTAGCTATTATGGCTTGAAATACTGTAAGGAAAGTGAAGCATACATTGTGGTATGAAAAAAAAAAAGCTATAAACACTCTTCTTTGATGCCACTGGGTTAGAATAATGAGAATCATTAAATGGTAACATAGCTTTATTACAAAATTTCAAAAATAATTGATCTCATGTCAGACACGATGAACAGTGCTATTGGCACTGGAAGCATTGTACAAGTTGCAAGTCTATCAATAGCATGCAAGGGGTAAAGATGCATTCAACAGATTTTGTTAACGGGCAGGAGTCGATCAAAAAGTAGCAGAAAACAATCCCCACGCATGGAAGAGGAGAAATATAATTATGTTGACTTAATTAAGCCATTTAATGAAATTACATTTGAAAGCTATAATGGAAATTCTAAGTTAAACGAATAATGAAATACTAAATCTAAAATTCAAATGATGAAAATATGGTATTCTGTTATAAAATCGTATTCTGGTATGACACTTACAAGATAACTGAGGTCCATCATTGTACTCGTATGACACCTACATAGAGTGACTGAGTGTCCCGTCATTGGTACTGTATGGACAGCTGTACAAGATGACTGAGGTCCCATCTTGTACTGTATGAATTTACAAGATGATGAGGTCCCGTCATTGGGAGAGTGTAGTGTGACACTTACAAGATGACTGGGAGGTGCCCGTCATATTGGTCTGTATGGAACTTAAAGAGTGACTGAGGTCCATCATTGTACTGGTGAAGATGGACATTAAAGATAACTGTGGTCGACATTGACTGTGATGACTTACAAGATGAACTGAGGTCATATTGTACATGTATGAACTTTACAAGAAATGACTGAGGTCCCGTCATTGTCTGATTGGACCTTCAAAAGATAATGAGGTCCCAGTATTGTACTGTATGACACTTAACAAGATGCCTGAGGTCCCGTACATTGTATGTAGTGAAATTACAAGTGACTGAGGATCCCGTATTGTTCCTGAAGGATTTGTAGCCTCCATCCAAAAATCCTCTCACATCAGAAAGAGCTAAAGGTGTTATAAATGTAATAGAACTGAAACAACTGGCCAAAAAGTAAACATGAAACAACTCAAAAAGTAACGAAACAACTCAAAAAGACACACGATTAAACATGTTGCATAGATTAAGAGCAATTGAACTCACAAGCTCCATATGTTGGTGGACATTCTGAAGCGTCAATCATTCCCATAATTCCAAGGGTATCCTCACCAACATAATATATACTGCCATTTGACTTCAAACTACAAAATGCACAATATTAAAAAAAATTTAGAATATGCCTACCCAGAGCATTTTAAAAACAGTAAAGTGGGCAGTGTTTGCAAAGTCTGTTTCTTTACAATGACTGAGGGTGGGGGTTATCTATACTTATTGATATTCAGTTAACCTTTGTAGTGCATATCTTTTTAAATTCCTTCCATTTCTAATTCTAAAAGCATGCATTTTTTTTTCATTAATTATTGGTAGCAGATGAAGTGTTTACGTCCATTATTTGTAAAAATGTGTAACATTGCAATCATCAAGTTTTGTAATAAATTAGATGTGATGTCACAAGTAAAAGTAGTCCCTGAGCAGTTTACAGCACAGGCATTTATGGCTCAGTAAAAGCTTTACATGTACTCTTTGTGGAATCTACAAGAAAACATATAGAGGATCTTGAATGAGTGCTTATCGAGGTGCTATTATGGCATGACATGTAAGTTGTATGGAAAATGAGGTATTACAGGAAGGCAATATAAGTAGATTTAATAGTTTCCAGAGCCATTGGTATTTTGGCGAGGGAAATATTTAAATCCGGTACGATGATGATTATATCCATAAATTTATATGCAGTAGGCGGCGAGTATTAATGATTCTATTTATCACAAACCCAACGATCATGTAAAAACATGTTTTGATTTACCTTTCTATTCACAACCTAATTTTCCGCTTTGTTAATTGTTTGGACGTCGTCAATTCGAGTTGGTGACGTCGTTCTGCAACGTAATGGTTTGATAGAAAGCTGGAAATTTTCTATTACAACTTATTTCACATTCATAAAAGACAAACAAAAGTGCCCTTGGATATAGACCTGGTGACAAACATGTCTATGTACCAGTCAAAGTTTACTGAGTTTTGTAGGACTGATGTGCGGAATTTTCTAACGTGATATGACCCCGTGATTGCCTGACCTAAATTCATGCAATTCTTATGAACCTGCTGATGCTCGATTGAGCGATTACTCATCCGGTTTTTTGCTCCACTGAGGACCCTGTGCAGTTGCCAGATGAAGTCAGGTGCGCCGGGAAAAACAAGCTGACAGTTGT
>CAJDSM010027113.1:19773-30680 GCA_903981925.1 Ostrea lurida | reverse complement strand
ATGTAATACCATATAACAGGTATTCTCTGAGGTTTTCCATTTTGTACAAAATATATATGCATGCACAAAGTTACATTTAGGTGTGATACAACCAAAGAGAATATAATTTGCTATCATTTTATGGATCAAATCATAAAAATTTCCATCTACAGAAAATACCAGTTATATGGTAAAGTAATAATAGATCCTCTGTTATCAAAACCAATGATTTCTTATTGTGTAATGTATGTTTATTCAAATAGTTCAAAGATACAAGTGTTATTTTAACCCATCATACCTATTTCCTGCAAGTTCCACTACTTGAGCAACTTTTTCCATGTTCTCTTTAGTATAAAACTCATTACAAACAACTTGATAGCACCGAAGAAAAGATTCTGTCTGCCTGCAAAACAAATATCCTCATAGTCACATGTACAGATGAAAGTCTAAAATAGAATAAAAACATCGATAACGCAAATGACAGAAACATTCCCTCCTCAATCTATAATAATAAATTGTGCATGTATTACTTAATGGAAAAAAAAAATTGTTTCAACCATATCAGAAAAAAAATCTTTGGATTAGATAATTTTCCTAAAACTAAGTATTTTTTTCACAAATATAATTCAAAATTTGATGCCAAAACAGGGATACAGTTTACACTGAATTTCTGATTGCACACGATTTTTCCTGTATATGCTAATGAGGTGACATTACCGTGACAAATACACTTAAATATGAATTCAAACATCAATCCGAAATACGTACACACATTACTGAATTTTTCACACTTCCTTTAGATTTAAGCACATTTCTATAATCAGTACAAACATTTAAAACATGTGCAAATGCATTATAGGGGGAAAAAATACAAACCATGGCTGATCCACAGACAGGACAGACAGAGTAGCACCTACAAAGATGGTTTGACTTGGTTTCTAGAAGGATTTAGTGGCCTGACCCGCTCCTTCATTCGACTAGATCCAAGTTATAGGTCAGGCTGAAAATTGAAAGTAGAAGCAAATGAAGGAACAATGCTTTATTTTTCTCACATAAAGTTTGCAATACTAAGGGGTTTATCAATGTTGTATTTTGTTGACAAATCGACCCGAAACTTACCCACAAACAGGATTCAAGATGGATATGCCTTATCAGGAAGCTTTCATTTCCTTACATTTGTTCACCATCTATACTCAAAATAAAACAAATGAGCTATTAAAGTTATAGTAGCAAAACAGTGCAGTGATTTAACAATCATTTTTAAAAGTGACCACCTTCGAAACCCAGCATTATCACATTATTTTCTGGATGAATGACTTTGTTCTTGCAATCATTAAAAAGGTATTATTGTTTGGAGAGTTTAACTATAGTTTTTAAACTGCAGTGTGACCTGGTGTCTTTTCCTGTGGGAGCAGTGACTCAGCTCTAAATACAAAATATAAAATCCCCTTTATTATTGACCCCTTTATTGGATCTGGAGATGTATTCCATCTTAACTATGACTGGTAATTAAGTACAAGAGAATTTATACTAATTAACATAATTCTGTTTAAAATCACTTCCTCTGTGCTCTTGCTCTCTTTGTTTTTTATGTTCGTCGCCTAGTGCACACAATCGGTTGTGTAAAGAAGAGGAGAAGGATATAAGCCTGAATATTATCAGATTTGAATAAAACACACTAAACAACTTACCATTGGTAAAATGTCTGTATTCAACTACTTTTCTATTGCCACTTATTTCTACCAGATAAAATGCAAAATTATTCATTTAATCATAGATTTAAATTATGGACACATACAATATTGCTACTAAAGTTCTTACTGAAGTATATATCACTTTTATTTCAATATTCAAGTCTATTATGTCAAAAAGGTTTACTATCAGCCATTCAAAGTTAGCAATTTGAATTTGGATGGATTGATGTGAAAAGCTCTTTGTGTAGTTGTATTCTAGCAAACATTTGTTTGATTGATGATTTTTTCTATTGTATGAAACCTTGAATCTGCTTATCACCTGGTGCTAAGTTCGGTGGGGTTTTGTGAAAGCGAGCACCACGGAGTTGAACCACATCTAGGTTATCCAGGCAGTAACTGTAGCTGACCTCCGACATTAAGGGCAGACAACGCCCACATGTAATGCCAAAAACAGAACCCTCTTCTTTCCCCAACAGTTGCCTGATGATATTTCACATACAATGTATATGTATACCAGTTGTACCAATGTCTCAAAATATTCATACAAACAAAAAAAACCCAAAAAAACATGTCTAACAATATCTACCCGGAAAAAACAAAAAATAAACCACATGTCCTATAACCTTGAAAATATTAGCGAAAATAAACCAGTGTTCACATTTCTTGATAAATACTGCATGAATCACAAACCAGTTATTCACATAGCTATAGATGTAGAACTACAACATTTCCTTTTTTGTTCTGTTCTGACCTCTTTTAACATTTCCACTCCACAGTTAGGGTCATCCTCTGGAGCTTCCTGTGAGGTAAACAGGCTCTGTAATAACAAAAAACAGGAAGTAGCTAAGTAACAATAAAGAAATAGGGCTCTGCAAACAGAAACAGGAAGTAGCTAGTCAAAAAACAGGGCTCTGCAATACAGAACAGGAAAGTGCTACAGTCAAAAAACCAGGCGCTGCAATACAGAAACAGGAAGTAGCTACCAGTCCAAAAATACAGAAACCAGGAAATAGCTACAGTCAAAAACAGGACGCGTGCAATACAGAAACAGAAGTAGCTAAGTCAAAAACAGGAGCTCTGCATACAGAAAACAGGAAGTAGCTACATCAAAAAACAGGGCTCTGCTATACAGAAACAGGAAGTAGCTTACAGTGCAAAAACAGGGACTCTGCAATACAGAAACAGGAAGTAGCTACCAGTCAAAAAGAACAGGCTCTTGCAATACAGAAACAGGAAGTAGTACAGTTCAAAGAAACAGGGGCTCTGCTATACAGAAAACAGGAAGTAGCTACAGTCAAAAACAGACGCCTGCAATACACCAGAGAAACAGGAAGTAATCTACAGTCTAAAAAACAGGGCCTCTGCCCCAATACAGAAACAGGGAGTAGCTACAGTAAAAAACAGGGCTCTCGCCAATACAGAAAACAGGAAGTAGCTACAGTCAAAAACGGCTCTGCAATACAGAAACAGGAATAATCTACAGTCAAAAAACAGGACGCTGCAATACAGAAACAGGGAAGTAGCTGACAGTCAAAACACAGGGCTCTGCATACAGGAAACAGGAAGTAGCTACCAGTCAAAAACAGAGCTCTGCTATACAGAACAGGAAGTTTAGCTACAGGTCAAAAACAGGACGCTGCAATACAGAAACAGAAGTAGCCTACAGTCAAAAACAGGGGCTCGCAATACAGAAACAGGAGCAACTACAGTCAAAAACAGGATGCTGCCAATACAGAAACAGGAAGTAGCTACAGTCAAAAAACAGGGGCTCCTCTGCCTATACAGAAACAGGAGAAAAACTACAGTAGAAAAAGCAGGGACGCTGCAATACAAGAAAGCAGGAAGTAGCTCAGTCAAAACAGGGCTTTGCAATACAGAAACAGGAATAGCTACAGTCAAAAACCAGGGCTCCTGCAATACAGAAAACAAGAAGTAGCTACAGTCAATGCAAAAAAACCAGGAACAAATGTACATTCTGACCGACGTTTTGTCAGTTGTATTCCCTTTGCTAGTTCAATGTTTATAATTTTTTCACACCAAAAAAACTCATGCTTGTGTCCACAAAAAAAGCTTGCTAAACAGTTTGAATAATCATTTGATAGCATTCAAGTCTACTTCTTATTACATCTTTAAAATCCAGCTTCACTTGATTGTTTATTAAACCAAAACTAGAAGAACCTAGAGAGGTCCCTAGACATTAAATTTAAAAAAAAAAATAAATGCTTACTGCCGATAATATGATTTATCTTATGTGTTTATAATAAGGTACATTTATCAGCTGTATCAACATGGCTTCAGAGATTGGAACACTACTGTCCCCCTCTATGAGGTATTTAAAAACATTTGGCACCCTGGACAACCATTGAAAAGTCCTCTGAAGCCAAAAATTGAAAATGTTTGATTTTGAATTGATATAATTATACTTTATATAATTCCAAAAATGAGCATAACTCCTATGCTGGTACTTCTCTATTGGAATGTCTTTCCTTATATCAAAGTTTTTATAAAGCAGCACATTTTTTGAAACAGTGTGAAATTGATAAATATTTTGTATTCTATTAAACCAAGTTTTTTAGGATTTTATCACATTGTTCCAAGAACATGTGCAATTTTCTGAACTGATACTAAACTTTTCCAGGTAGTATGTCTTCACATCTTTAAAACTAATAGCAAAATACGTCATTAGATTAATGTATATTATTATTAAATGGAAATCAATACAGTTCTTCTTCTACATGAACCATTAATTTTTTAAATTCACAAGTGTGATAGATAGCAACCAAAAGACAATCAAAAAATGCATTGCTAACTCAAGAACCATATATGGATTTTTTTTTTTTTACATTGGTGATGTCCATTATGAAAGCAATAGAGAAAATGTGTTTGGGTTACAAATTTGCATGTAGGAACAACTTTCGTTGTTTCAAGAGAAATTAGCCGTTCAATTACGTTTAATCTCCCTTCATTTGTTACTACATGGTTACAACTTATCGAGTTCAGGTAAATTCAAAGGTTTCGGGGAGCACTCATTGGAATATGCCATATGCTATGCGGTCGTGTCCCACTGATTTTTAATAGCCTTGCACTTTAATATCAAACTTTTGGCAATTCATATCAGGAGGAAAGCGAATAGCAGTCGTGAACTATACCCCGATATTGTGACATCAGACCCTGGCCAGAAATAAGTGGCTGTTTTTCTTCTTCTGGTTCTTTGCGTTATCCACAACTGTGTATTTTTAAAAAAAAAAAAAGAGAGAGATTTTTATTTAACAATACAAAGAAGTCAAGAACTTCTAGTACACTTGCATATTTTCATGTCCAATGAATCCAACACACTTATTCAATTCCAGAATTACTTCAATATGGTTTGCAGGAGAGATTACTTATTTTGAGATTGTCAGTACTTCAGATTTTGCACTTCAGACCTGGCAGTGTTCACTACCGGTTCCCCTCCCACCCAGCGGGGATTCTAGCTTTGTCTGGCTTGTCACTTACCGGGTCCCCTCCCCCCCAGTGGGGAAATCTTAGCCTTTGTCTGACCCTGCAGTGTTCATTTACCGGTTCCCCTCCCCACCAGCGCGGGATCTAGATTTGTCCCTACCCTGCAGTGTTCACTTAGCGTATTTTCCCCTCCCCACCAGCGGGGATCTAGCTTTGTCTGACCCTCAGTGTCCACTTACTGGTTCCCCTCTGCCCACCAGCGGGATCTAGCTTTGTTCTGACCCTGCCCAGTCGTTCACTTACTGGTCCACTCCCCACCGCCGGGGATCTGCTTTGTTCTAGGCTGTCACTTACCGGTTCCCCTCCCCACCAGCGGGGATCTAGCTTTTGTCTGGCTTGGAGCAGGGTGGATACACCCCCATCTCAGGACAAACATGTTGTTAGATATAATGCCAGGGATTCAGGGTGACAAAACCCTGGTGACAACAGACAAAATAAACATGTTTGTTAGATATAAGTTCATCGAGTTTCAGGATATAGTCCCTTTTGGTGACAGCAGAACAAAACATTATAGTTTCTTCATTATCACAAACATCCACATTTAATGAATACTGCTACTTTAATCCATCTATATGAATTTGTCAACATTTCAGTCACAATTTACAGCTCATGAGAGCAAATTTGAAGAATTATGTTTGGTCCATTCGTTATAGTAAACAAGTATATTTTCACCATGATACAGCTCAATTCAATTTCAAAAATTCAAAATCAGCATCTAACTGTTATGGGTCAATAGGCTTTAATCATTTCTGGTGTTCATGTGAATGCTTTTAAAACTCATGATGTGGAAGTCCAATCTAGTGACAGCATGGCCTATTACATTGTATAGAGCGTACATGTATGTTGCGTGTTTTAAATAATATACAGAATAGATGTACCGTTACATGTACATTAAACTGAAATAGATACAGAATAGATGTACGTTACATGTACATTAAATGAATAGTTACAGAATCGATGTACGTTACATGTACATTATAAACTGTATAGATGTTAATGTTTTGTGTTCATGAATATCTACTCAGTCACTATATGGTTCATTCCTATGAATACATGATTACAGTTATAGATGAGCATTATACAGGATAGATACAGAATGGATGTTACACAGTACACTGAATACATCAGTGTAAGAGATGTCGTATCACACTAGTGCTTTAACCGTATAAGCAGAAATTTAGCGAGGGATTTAATATGAACACCACACAACAGGCCAGACTTGGAACCCTCAGGGCAAGGAAAGAAGACATCCTATAAACACCTGGAGGCAGAGACACGGAAGTCAGAATGAGGAACATGACACCACCTGCAAAGAAGCAGCAAAGGCACAAACCGTGTTCGCTGGAGGACTGTCGTCGATAGCCTATGCTTCCTCACGGAATGACAGGCGCTAAGTAAGTAAAGTAATTTTCAATATTGCATTATTTAGCGAGGGTTTTGAGATCGTTAAAATTACGATAATCGCTAATAATCATTCAAGATCGATCACTGTAAAGTTTTCCAAAATAATGTACAATGTAATCGCTAAACATTGTTATATTGCCTAAAATTGAAATACCAACCTTAAATGGGAAAAACACTAAATTTGTGTCTTGGCTAAAAATTCTTACTTATATCAGTATTTTGAAGGACTATGTTTTGTGAAATTGTAATTATTTACTGTTGGCCGATGGTGTTAGTAATTATTGTTACCGTGGGGCGATGGTCGAGACATGTTTTGTGATGTGTAATATTTTTATCCGTGGCGATTGGTTGTGAGTAATATTGTACCGTGCGATGGTTTTGTTAGTAATATTTTTTACCGTGGCGACTGGTGTAGTATATATTACCGTGCGATGGTTTTGTAGTAATATTTTACCGTGGCGATGGTTTATATATCTTACCGTGGCGATTGGTTGCGTATACTTTACCGTGGCGTGGCCTGTAGTAATATTTTACACGTGAGCGATTGTGTTAGTGATTGGGAAGGTGACAGTGCGGGGTAACACAGATCTCATGTAGGGGGTGTGGACACCGCATCCCTCATGCTTCTGACAATGACCGGGCGCGTTCCAGCCTCTGCTTTCAGGTAGTCGGCACGGGAAACCATCCAGTGAAATCAGTAGGCAGGGGATTTGCTGTGAAAGAAAACAAAAAATAGTTCATCAGACCTCCCAATGGAATTCAGTCTATCAACAAGATACATGTAGTCTTACGATATTCTAGAACCAAAAAAATATCAAGCTAGATAAATCACTTCAGACCTACACTATATTCAATTTAAACTATCCATCGACCAATCACTTTGACGTGAAATGAAAATTCTATATGAACTTCAATCTTGCATATATTCATCAATTATATGTATACAGACAAGCAGAAACAACAGATGTGTCTTCGTGAAACCCACTGATGCCCCCAGATTCCACCATTTGCCAGTGAAAGGGGCTTGCCAAAAAGAGTTATGCACTGTCAAAAATATGAACAGAATCTATCAGCATTACCATTCAAAAAGTTATGCCCAATGTTTTTAAGTTTTTGGAAAAGTAGGTCAAAACTTCAAGGTCAAGGTTCAGAAGGTCAAAAACTTTTGGGTACCGTAGAAAGGTCTTGTCATAAGGAACAACATGTGAAATATGAAAGTCCCATCACTTGCCATTCAAAAGTAATGGCCCAATGTTTTAAGTTTTTGAAAAAAGTAGGTCAAACTTCAAGGTCAGGAGGTCCATAAAATTTTGGTTTCCAGTAGAAAGGCTTGTCATAAGAAAAACACCATGTTGAATATGACGTCCCATCACTTGTTATTCAAAAGTTTTTTTGTGGACAAACGAGACAAAACAAGAAAAACAGACAGACAGACGTGACTGACCAAACAAATACTATGCCCCCGACCTGACAGATTTCCGGGGGCATAAAAATCTATCACTGTCCATTTCAGAAAGTTAAGGCAATGTTAAAGTTTTTTGAAAAAGTAGGTCAAACTTTCAAGGTCAGGAGGTCAAAAATGTTTGGTACCAGTAGAAAAGGGCTTGTCATAAGAACACACATGTGAAATATGAAAGTCTCATCACTCTGCCATTCAAGTTATGGCCCAATGTTAAAAGGTTCTTTTCGAAAGTAACATCAACACTTAAGTCAGGTGGTCAAAAATGTTTTAGTACCTAGAACGAAAGGCGCCAATTTCACAGACGGAACTAATATGGGAATACGAAAGTCCCCATCCTTTCCATTCATCAAAGTATACATAGGCCAATGTAAAGTTTTTCTTAAAGTAAGTCAAAACTTCAAAGCGTTCAAGGTCAGGAGGGTCATAAAAATGTTTCGGTACCCAGAACCGAAAGGGCTATTCATAAGAACACATGTGAATATGAAAGTCCCATTCACTTGCCATTACAAATGTTATGGGCCATGTTAAAGTTTTTCAAAAGTAGGTCAACCGTCAAGGTCTAAGTGTCAAAATTTTACCGGTTACCAGTAGAAAGGCTTTGCATAAGGAGCACAAATGTGAAATATGAAAGTCCTATCACTTGCCATTTCAAAAGATTTAGGCCAAATAATAAAGTTTTTGAAAAGTAGGTCAAACTTCCAAACAGGTCAAAGGTCAGGAGGTCAAAAATGTGGTCGTACCGAATAGAAAGGGTTCGGCATAAGGTACCACACCTATTGAAATATGAAAGTCCTATCTCTTGCCATTCATAAGTTATGGGCTTATTTTAAAGTTTTGAAAAGTAGGTCAAAACTTCAAAGGTAGGAGGTCAAACATTTTGGTACCAGTAGTAGAACGACTGTCATAAGGAAACACACATTTGTTAATATGAACAGTCCCTATCACTTGCAATTCAAAAGTTAATGCCAATGTTAAAGTTTTTAAAGGTAAGTCAAACTTCAAGGTCAAGGGTCAGGAGGATTCAAATTTTGGTACCAGTTGAAAGGGCTTGTGATAAGGAACACACGTTGTACATATGAAATTCCATCACTTGCCATTCAAAAAGTTATGGCAATGTTAAAGTTTTGCGGACACAAAACGGACAAACAGACAGACGGACAGAACCAAAAACTATATGCCCCCGATCGAAGATTCGTGATTATTAAACTAAATACATTTCTGATAATTTTTGTGGTCTCTATCATAGACAGCAAAATTGCCCGTGAATAGCGTTTAACACAACAGGTACCCTATGCTAATTTCCTGATCCAAATCAGGAAATGTGTGTGCCCACCCCTGGCCTCGTCACTGCTCGTTACTCTCTTTAACAGTTTCACCCCATCAAGCTTACTATCTTTAACATTCACCCATTCAAGAGTTAATTGTCCTTTGAGGGATATACTATTTCACCTCCTGATAAGGGCTTCATAGAACTGAACGATGTTATATGGACATTAATGTGCATTCTAACCCTTCCTGTTCCAGCTCCGCCCACTAATGCTCAATGACAACAAATGATTAATCTCGACTGTATGCCATGGCTAAATCAAAACTGAAATATTTGTTTTAAGCCAAAAAAGTCACGACAAACCCTAGTAACAGGGGTCTCGCTTTTGTTTCAGGCTGCATCACAAGGCGTACATCGATGGATAAAGGAAGGACACATGCGTCCTTCGCTCTAGTTGTTTAGGGACTTAATGCTGACCATCGATTACTGAACCAAACATGAATTATAGTAGATTGGGGCCTCAATGGCGCAAGCATTTCTTACACAGTCTGTTCTGTGATACATGCATATGTATTTTTACCCCTTCAGCCTAATTACTAATTATCATAAAACATTTGCAATAATTGCTATATCTTTTAAAATTCAATAAAATCTGTGTTAGATAATTAACCAGGACACGTGTTCTGGCTACTGTCTTTACAAGGGAGATCAACTCCATCTGCTAGGTATCTCTGTGTTGGGCCAAAGCGCCAGTGGGCAGAGGTGCCTGAGGCGAGCTGAGGTCCCTCATCATACTATTGAGAACTCAGAACCTGTCAGCAGCTCGAGTCCCGGAATCCTTGCCTACGTTCTCACGTAAATATTCCTCCTCTGGCTTACAATTAACAAGAAAAAAATTGATTAGTTAATGGCATGAGCATTACAGAACTTCTACATTGTCTTATACAAATACCAGCCATACATTATGTTTGTCTCTATAAAACAAATACCAGCCATTACATTTATGTTTTGTCTATACAAATTACCAGCCATTTAATTATGTTGTCTGATACAAATTACCAGCCCACTTACATTATGTTGTCTTATACCAAATGCCAGCCATAACATTAGGCTTGTCTTATACAAATCTACCAGTGCCCTGAAACGGTTCTACTTTACCTTTTTTCCGCTGCGGTCACCGCTGCGGCTCTGCGTCGCGGTCCCACCGTCACCCCAGTTTTGCCGGTCACGTTCGGCGGTGGCAGCGGTTACCGTGCGGGTCAGCTGGTCGGTCACCGTGCCGGTCCAGGGGGTCGGTCACCGTGCCGTCAGCGGTCGGTCACCGTGCGGTGCAGCCCGGTCAGGCTTCTTTATTCTTGTGCAGTCTTGATATTCCGGAACTCCCAACAGAGAAAGCGTAGCTACATGTACATTACAATGCTGCCCGGAGTTTGTTTAATGCATCTTTCTAGGGGTGGGTTTTGTAATTGTAGATTCATCATGCTATATATGTATTCCTGTGCTCTAAATCCTGAAGCCATACATGTACATCTTGCAATCCTGGAATCGTTACAATTGCATAATAAAAAATACTGTGTTGACAAGGGGTACACCGATTCTC
>CAJDSM010027112.1:0-17801 GCA_903981925.1 Ostrea lurida | reverse complement strand
TTGCGATGTAGATATATTTGATGCACGTGTTTTATCTTTGTCTTTGCATGTCATATCGATATATTCCCATGCGAACTAGATATAAAAGACACCACGGATCATGATCTTGCTCATAGGCTCATTGTTTTTCTATTTATACATAAGACATTAAGGTCATACGCAGAACGTGTCGTTATCTGTATACATATTTGTTAAGAACTATTGTAATTATACAATCATAAGGTACCTTTAGATATTCTTTGAGAAAAACAATCCAGACCATATTTTCCTCTGTGTTTGGAACAAGATAACAGCTGATGGAAGAATGGAACTTCCACAATATTTCATACTTGCAATTCTGAATTACCTCTTCCTTGGAGAATGAAATAGCAAATGCCCACTGCACGTACACAGATACTACAGAAAACGCTGTCAGTTTGTTGTGTTATAGCATAACTTATTCATTTTCATTTATCATCAAATAATTCTGACGGAAGAAATGATTGTTGCGTTGTCTGTAACCACTTACCATTATCGATGTGAAGAAGTCTTCAATTTTGGAGATAGGAATTTTTTTTGTGAAATGTACATGGCGTTGGCCCTTAAAGTAGAAGCCTACTCCACCAAATATTTTGTTTATCTCCCCATCTTAACAATTTACTTTTTGAACTATCACTATATAGAAGGAGTCAAATAACAGACAAAAATTGTGCAAATTTATCATTGTGATGTATTTTTTTTTAGATAACATGGTCAAAAAGGACGGAGAGGTACGCTTATTTCGTGTGCTCGAGTCCGTGAGAAAAATCGAAGGCAAGCTAATATATAATACGTGCAATAGATAATTTTGATCTCATAGCTAACTAAAATAGTAAACATTTTGTTTTAACTTGAATAGTCTTCACTTTAGTATACAGCGTTACGAAATTGATTGTAATACAGATGAAAACTCACATGACAATAAATTGCACACGATAGAATAAAAGCCAAATTAATTTCACGTTTTTTGTACAATTTAAACAAAAAAAAGCAAAGATTATTTTCCACATTTAAGTCCATTTTGTTAAAAAATGAACTGTTGTAAGTATGATTTCCCCCTAGCCTCACGAAATGGCTCTTTAAAAGGAATATAATAAATACACAGAAAATTACATAGATAAAATCACTCATTTTAAGCCGAAGCGCGTTACGGATATTCAGATACCACCCCCACCCCGCGACATTTTAAAACCCCGACACTTTTGGGTACTAACCTCTTGTATTGGATATATACAATTATGAAAAATCAACATATGACAAAAAATCATTCGAGTGTGATACGATCATCATAAGAGATAAGAGAGTCAGGAGATGGGTCAGAGAATGTTTCATTAAGCAGGAAACATAATTTTTAATATGTATGTGAGACAGGTTACATGGTATTTAGTAAAAATTGCTGAATGTCAGCAAAAATTGGCACATAGTCTAACGAAGAAGCCCCCCCCCCCCTATTAGAGATGAAGTACAGCGAGTTTGATCAGACGATAGGGGGAGGTGCGGAGAAAAGTAGAGAGACCGTGATATGGCTTGGAGTGTGGGATCGATCAAGTGACATATCGGAGGTGGTTTTTATGTGTGTGCTTCAAATGTGTAAAAAATACAGTCTTTTGTAGGTCGTATATGGTAAGCCAGGGCACAGAGGTAGTGCAAGCAGTCCATATAATAGCAAATTGCGCCTCATGTCGCCAGTTCGTATTGTCGCAATGTATCTCAGGCTACGTATAA
Source organism: Ostrea lurida (assembly GCA_903981925.1). Taxonomy (NCBI): domain Eukaryota; kingdom Metazoa; phylum Mollusca; class Bivalvia; order Ostreida; family Ostreidae; genus Ostrea; species Ostrea lurida. Next base: position 16,058 of record CAJDSM010027112.1, on the reverse strand, counting down.
TAATTCTCTGATCCAACATCGCCAAAGCGGTCACACGGACAAATATGGACGCTACTTCTTGAGGCCACGAAGGTGGTTTGCGAAATGTGTTACAATATGCGAAATCTGATTTGAGACCATTAGTCAACACGAAATTGGAGACACGACTGGCATACGTAAAATAATTAGCAAAGTGAAAGACAGTAACATGAATGATAGCAATTGTTACAACATGTTAGGTGAGCATTGTTTGAAGCCACTGAAAATATAAAACGAAGACTAAGCAATTAACTGAATATTGTTAACGCCCTAGAGTGCGAGCAAACCTTAGTTTGGTTACATCAGCGTCAGAAAATTCTTAAGTTTTAAGTGCATGTGGAGATGTCAGATGCATTATTTCGAGATCAGAGAAACACTAAAGATTTAGTACGTATAATATATGATCCCAAGGTGGTGTATCAAATGTTTTGCAGGCATGGCGTTGCATATGATGCCCTTAAGTCGGGCATTAACAATGTCATATGGTAGGCATATATGTCATTACCGTAAGTATAATCAATTTCAAAATAATGATTTTTATTTGCTAAGTGAAAATGTTTTAACAAATCAAAATCAACATGCAAAGTTGAGAGAAAATAACTAAAGATAACTAATTTGAAATTGTGGATCTTGAATACAATTCAGTCGTCAACAGAGTATCAAACTGCAAGATCCATCAGGATAAACGCTGGAAGAATCATGCCGATACACGACATCGACCTTTGCATTGTTAGCGGAATAATGTTGTTGTAGATATATCCCAATTTGCCCTCTGGAACAAATGAATAAGCAGTGAAACAAGTTATGTCTTGTGTTGAAACAGAGGTGAATGTTGGCACTTGGATGGAATGCCTAACACGTTGGCAAGTATGCAAGCATTTGAGTGCTTTTGAGTATTTCAAATTGGGAAAGAGTGACCCCACACAAGTTTCCCTTAATTCGCCTAGTCAGATAAGGTTTCGTTGATCCAAATATTTGTCGTAAATGCCTGGTGTGATTGACAGGGCTTATGGAACGTCCAACTTTCATTTGTGGAATTCGATTAGTCCAGCTGCATATTAGTTATCTGAGAATAATGATCTGACAAGCAGCTTTTCCTGTCTTGCTCTTTTGAAGTATGTGCAGGTGCCTTTTGTAACCAGAGTCCAAGTGCATTTACTGGTGCAATTAAAAAATGGTTACCATGACGCTTGCTGTTGTCAGTCGCGATGTTCCCTAGGACTTGCTACATAGGACGCGACGTATCATTAGAAAGCTCCGACAGTGGATCAATTACGTCCGTGAAGTCCTCGCCATAACACGTACACTAACAAAGAGTTAGGCAACATCGGAACCCGGACCTGGATACACCAGCTCTAAGTGGGGGATCAGATCGCCTAGGAAGGAGTGAGCATTGCCCTGTTACCGATTTCACCCACCGTGAGCGCTACTTTTCTATGATCAGGTAAACCGGAAGTAATTCCGTACTGCAAAATCAGTGCAATAGAAGCACGGCCTGGTTCCATTTCATGCTGATTTTAAAATTGGGATAAGCACACCTTGGAGAGGCCAGTAGTCCTCGAATATCGCTGTGTCGATGGGAATTCCGATTCCTCACGCGAGAGGGAGCAATCCAAATTTATTTTTATCAAAATGATCTGTGTGTTTTGACTATACGTTGTATAAAAGGTACTACAGCTGGCAATAATGGTAAGCCTTTTTTGGAAAAAAAAGGTGGAGTGAGGACTACAACTTTATTGGTAGCAAGGGAACATTCTCAGATTCAAGAACCACTGTAAGTCGCAAAAAAATACGAAAACAAGAGTTGGGCAAATATCGACCCCTGGACACACCAAAGTAAGCACCCTCTCTTGACCGGTTACAACCTATGGATGAAAATTATTATCAGTTAGAGCTATAACGTCGTCCATTTACCGAAATGTCGCATAAAAGGCGACATCTAGAATTCCTTTCTCGCGTAGAACCTTTTGAATAAATTCTGCCTCAGCATATTCGAAAAACAAGTTAGATAACAAAGGAGGAAAATACGAATTGCGACAGACAGTTGGAATACTTGATCAGCAAATAATACAAAAATAAACCCAATGAGGAACTCCAGCATTGCTTTAAAATCAACTTCAGAATACTTAAGCGTAGAATCAGCGTGAATTTGACAAAGTAATGAGTGAACATTGATAGTAACATCATACCTCCATCATCTCCTTGTATTTGTCAACAGACATTCCGAGAGCATTATTATATTGATTCTCTACAGTCATCTGTAATAGAAAAAATGAGGTAAATTTGAATTACTGTAAAAGCGGTTATTTAATATTTACACTTGGATTTAGAATTTACGTTTTATGACTACGTAATTAATGTAAACCTTCTTCACTCATAAATAGATAGTTTTACTGTACAAGTCTTTAGTAGTAAAATGGCAAAGTCAACAATATATTAAACGTGATCAAAGTCCTAAAAACACACCACACACACACAACACATACACACACACACACACACACCAGCACGCACAGCACACACACACACCCAACCACCCACACCATCCCACCCACCGACACACCACACACACACCACATATATATATATAATATATATTTATATACTATGATTATATATATATTATATATATATATATATATAATATATATATATATATATATATATGAAATCATAATCGTGTGTAGTAGCGTGGCAACATGGACCGTCCAAACAAAAGCGGAAGGCAAAGATTAACGTACCATGACCTTATTTGCCGATTGCCAAAGTATCACTAAAGTTATATGTAAAGGCAAGATGAAGAAACAGTCAGACAAATCTCGTAAGTCCTAAATAGAATACAAAAATCAAGAGGGGCAACTCACGGACCCTGGACCACCAGAGGTGGATTCAGGTGCCTAGGAGGAGTAAGCATCCCCTTGTTCAACCGGGTTCACACCCTGACGTGAGCGCCAAGTCTTGGATTGCCAAGTAAACGGAACAATCCGTGGTCAAATTCCAGTGGTGGTCAAAAGGCCTTAACAATGGCCGATGAAACACATTCAGGACAGCAATTTGACTCATGATAGTATATGGATAAACATAAATTGTATAACGACCATAGAATTTACGAATGGCGCCGTTCTTAAAAAAGCTTCCTTCAAAAAAATGGTTGACTGAATTTGTTCTTCATAATCTTGTGTTAGACTTTCATGTTCGGTTACTAGATTGACAACGGATAATCCCCGTTTACTTTATTTCGACATACGGGCCTCACGGCGAGTGGACCGTGTCAGCAGAAATGCTATACTCCTCCATCGCAACTGATATCCACCTTCGTTTGTCGAGAGGTACCGCTGTGCCCTACACTCGATTTTGTATGTTTTTTGGATTATGAGTTACGTCTTACACGATGTATACCTCGCTATTTGTTGTCAATAGTTAAATAGACATGGGCAGTAAAGTAATGTGGAGACCCGCTCTGGATTTTTGCAAGCACAGTATAATTTGAAAATACATAGTCCCTTCGATTATAAAACAAAATTAGGCGAAGGTAAACATCGTGTTGAAACGTAAATTATAATCCATAAAACATATACAAAATCGAGTGTTGGGCAAGCATGGACTCCGACCAAAGCGAAGGTAGGTTGTTTGACATTCCTACGTGTGCGCGTTTTTTTAGTTTGGGGCAAAAAAAAATAATTTTGTGAACAATAATCACTGCAATTGGAAGAAAAACTAGCTGGGTTTGAAAAGGACGATTAATTTCGGCACGGTTGACATTTGCAAATGCGCAAGTCACCCTCAAACTTAATTACCCGAACTAACCAGCTCGCCTCTGTGCTACGGTTACGGATGCGATTCCGATCGACGTGCACATATCAGGACTCGAAAAATCTACTGAGAGAATACCGAAATCCTGACATCATTTCCATGGACAGACACAAAGAACAAACAAAAGCCAAGACGCATGTCCGCTCTAAATGTCGGACAGATCGGTCGGTAGCAATTCGACATCTTTATAAATTTCATTATTTTATCGTAGTTTTATCGTTACGCATTTTGTTGCATATTCTCTGCCACCGCAACTCGGAATTTACTTTTAGGGTTATATTCCATGCTGAAACGAGAGAAAAGAAAATGTTTTTAACTATAAGAGATTATTGAGATGTTCAATTGGCAACTGAGTAAAGAGGCCGAAGCATTGGATCTTAATCATGCTTTTGGTGGTATATTTATTTTTCAAATTCCTTACATGAAGCACTCTTCCCCCCATAACAAAACAAAAACCGAATTTATCGAGAAAATTTTGAACGTACTGCGTACCTTTCGCAAGTTTTCCATTGCAGGTCTAAATATTCGGAAATAATTTGTGCAACACCCAAATGGGTGTCGCGTGATGTAGATTCTCGCAGGAAATTACCTGTCGCGTTAAATTCGGACACCATTTAAAGCAATTTTATTTCATTACTTCCATGTTAACCTTGCACTGTTTATGTTTAACACCATTCGTTCATATCCTAAATTACATCTTCTACAATGAATATCTTCCTGAAACATTTTTAAAAATATTTTAATCGATTTTAATTTGTGCAATACGATAAACAGATGACTTCTTGTGAGTTCGCCAAATTTTACTCGACTTCGTACTTCTTGATGAAAGACCGATATGTGGTCCATGTTTTACGAGAAATAAAGTATTTTCTGGTATTCTGCAATAAGTCTTTATTCCGCAGACTCTTCTCTTTTCCATTCTTTCGTAAAACAAAGGCAAACAAAAATAAATAAACAAACACTACTGTGATATAAACAATATATCATTTTTATTCCAAGGCGTTAGAAATATTTCGTCCGAATTTGTCGGCCGTCCGAAATTACCGTCCTTTCCTACTCAGATCCGATATAGATGTAATTGATTTTTGCAAAGAAGTATAATTTGAAAGTACATAGTCCTTTGATTATAAATCAGGTTGCTTGACATTCCTACATGACGGCTGTTTTGAATTTTTGGGGCAAAAACATGAAATTGGTGAAAATATTCACCGAAAATTTGAAAAACTCCTCGGATCTGATATAAATCTCATTTACTTTTGCAAACAAGTAGCTTGTGAACGTATGTAACCATTCAATTATATATCAAGTTTTGTGACATAGCTATTTGGGGACATTGACCAATTTGTGGACTAAAACAGGATTTTTTCTTAAAAAATAATCGAAAAATAGAATACTCCTTCAAACTCTCTATAGATAACATTGACTGATGAAAATACATGTTTTCTGAAAGTATGTAACCTCTGATATAAATAAGATTGTTTACCAGGAGAACTTTTCGAGTTTTTTTTTTTTTGGGGGGGGGAGAATTGAAAAGAAAAATAGCCGGAAATTGGAAAAAAAACTTTTCAGATCCGATATAGATTCATTATCATTTGCAAATAAGTCTTTTTGTAAACATATGTAACCCCTTGATATATATTTAGCGTGTTTGACATAAATATATGGTGAAGTTGTAGCTACATTTTGAGTTTTGAGGCTACAACATTTTTAGTTTTCTGAGGCTACAACATTTTTACTGAAAAAAGAGAACTTCTTCAGATCCTTTATAATTCATATGAACCCTTGAAAACAATTATTTTCTTAAAGTATCATTAATTGTAAATCAGACTGTGTGCCATTGATATTTGGGGCCGTCTTCGAGTTTTGAGACAAAATAGTTGTATGAAAAAATTGTCATTATACAGTATTGGTAAAATAGATAGAAAAAATTCCAACAGTCATAATATGGACATTTTGCAAGCAAGCATATTGCTTTAAATAACTAAACCCCATGTTTACCTAAATCAAGTAGTTTGATATCAAGGCTAGGTACATTTAAGAAGTTTGGAGTTTATAACATTATCTGATATATCGTACATATATTCCAGAGTCAATAATCACGTGTGAAAGACCACTCTCGCTCATTATTTTCCCGAACTGTTCCCAGTGCAAAGGATAGTGAATGGAAAACTTCTAAACAAACATCGCTGTATTTCTCTGGATTTTGCCACATTATGCTCCTCTTAGGCACCTGATCACACCACTGGTGTATCCAGAGGTCCGTGTTTGCCCAACCCTTGTTTTGTGTTCTAATTAGGACTTACGATATTGATCGCTGTTCATTATCTTTGCCTTAAATATTATTGCATACACTTTTTAGCAACTGTGAAATCACACGCAAAAATGGTTACATTTTGACAGTTTTTTTGTGATATCTGAATAACATGCTAAATAGTGGCATTTCTTGTAATAGGGTAGGTGGTTGGTACCGTATATCAACAGTCGAGCAAAGTACTTCTTCATCAGGTGGTGTTGGAGATAACCACCATGCCCATATAGGTACAGTTGATTTAGTTGAACGCTTTTTTGTCAGTATATCCAAACAAAATGTCACATGTTTTCTTTATCACTGGTGGCCTGCAGATGGATCATGCTTGTAATTTGGACAAATGGTCATGCTTTGGTCTTTAGAGTCATGAGGCTATAAGTTCCCATTTTCCTGAGATTGCTTTAGATTCGTTCATATCCAGCATATTTGTCTAGGGGACTCTATCCTGGTTATTTTCATTTCACATTCGCATGTTGTATACCAATACTATGAAGTCCACTTTTTGATTATTATGTACATTCCCTGAAACGTTCTACTTTACCACACGCACGGTGACCGCACGCAAAACGCACGGTGGACCGTAGAGTGACCGCAATTTGGTGACCGTTGAACCGGTGACCGCACGATAACCGCGACCGGACCGCGACCGGACCCGCAAATGTGAACGGTGACCGCACGGTGCCGACGCTGGACGCAATATGAATTAATCATTCGGAATGTTTCGGAATTTTTTCCACTTGGGTTAGATATATTCTATCATTAGCTAAAAGATAAATTGAATAATAATTGGTATCCAATACATAATAATTATAGGTAAGAAAAAAAACATATACATTCAATGATAAACAAACCACATGATACTACATGTTGTATGAAAATATGCAGTCTATAAGCATACTGTACTGTATTCTGTAAAGTATGCTAAATGTACATGTACATAACAACCGTACAAGTATTTCTCATGGAGATATTTTTTTCTAAATGCACAGTATGTGCCAAAAAAAACTATATTTTTTTTATTAGCACTGATAAGACATCCAGGATTACGGGCGTACATGCATGGCTTCAAATATTAGGGCACCGAGGAATACATATACCTGCAATTAACAAACACTCCTAAAAATCTTGCATTAAACAACGACGGTGTACCCCTTGTCAACACAGTATTTTTTTTATTAGCAATTGTAACGACATCATGATTACAATGTACATGTATGGCTTCAGGATTACGAGCACAGGAATACATATATACCTGCAATTAACAAACACCCCTAAAAGATGCATTAAACAAACACGGGCAGCATGTATACGCTTTCTCTTTGGAGTTCCGATGTCAATGCAAAGAAAAAAGCCTGAATGCTGACGCACGGTGACCGACCGCTGACCGCAACGGTGACCGACCGCTGACGCGAACGGTGACCGCACGCTGACCGCAAAAACTGTGACCGGTGACCGCACGCAGACTGCACGAGACCGCAGGAAAAATGTAAATGTAGAACGTTTCAGGGACTGTAGATTCTTCAAATTGTAGTTGGCGGAAAGGGCCAATGGGAATGCAGATCCAATAGCTTGTCCAATAGCAATATGCGCTAAATATACAAGTTCGCCCTTTGGGCTTTAACAAAATTTGATGTGCTACCAAAAATTCGATCTATCTTTGATTCCAGTTTAATCAATTTGATACGAGTTGGGATAATTTTCATACATAAATGACAAATATCTCTTTCTGACCACTGTAATACTCTCAACCATGCAATTTTACACAACGCTCATTTCAAAGGTCAAACAGAAAATTAAAAATGTATACAATTTACCATTTGGCAGTATATTTACATAGAATATATATCATCAAATTACATTATTAATTATTTCACTGTTTTCTGTATGCCCCATTCTATACAGCTATATCATTATTTATATGTCCCCTATTTTAGCATGTATACTCCAAAGAGTGCACACACTTTCTTTTTGCTGATTATATACATTAATGCGCCTCCATACATCATAGACATTGAAATGTGCCAGTAATTAATATTTTACATCAGAAGTTATATTTACGAAGGTGCTAATTCAAGATTGTGTATTATACAAAGTCACACTTTGTAGAAATTGACCGTTCATCATACGCTTCATTCAATACTAGCGCCTCTTACCTGCCATAATTGCATGTAAAGGCAAAGATAACAAACAGTGATCAATCTCGTAAGTCCTAAATAGAATACAAAAACAAGAAATGGGCAATCACGGACCCCTGGACACACCAGAGGTGGGACCAGGTGCCTAGGAGGAGTAAGCATCCCCTGTTGACCGGTCACACCCGCCGTGAGTCCATAGTCTTGATCAGGTAAACGGAACAGTCTGTAGTCAAATCAGTGTGTGAAAAACGGCTTAACAATGGCTATGAAACACATCAGACAGCATTTGACTCAATGATAGGTCATATTGGTAACCTAAATTGTTTTAACGACCATAGAATTTACGAAATGCTGCCTTTAATTGTGACTGTTGAAACCCCTGCAACAACTTGTCTGTAAGTAGCTTTCCTCGATCTAGATATTCCAATGCACATATTAAGAAAATGTATCTTGCAGTCATGTCATGTGGTACTTTCCATATGATCCTGTCTTCTATATTCTAAATGTATTGCTCATCGGTGTCCTTTTTGCAAACTCTTCAAAGCTATTGTGTTCGTCGCATTAAACAAAGTAAGCGGTATGGAACACAGTAATGGCCAAACTGAATTTGCCAAAATTTAAAAATTCAATATATAACTGAAATGCCCCAACATAAATTGTCAAACAACCGTCGTTACCTTATTTTTTTTACATACTTCAAAAACATAGTGTAAAATATCCCAGGGGTAATGTGTACTGGTCCAAGGTCTTAAGTAAAATATCCAAATAGAAGCAGATTTGTCAGATTAGTGGTGCCTTTTATTTCAAGTTTGTCAGGATATAACATTGACATAATTGTAAAAATTATGATTGCTAAATTGATAAGACATCGTCTTATATATATATTATATGCAAGGTTGAAGGACACGGCAAGTTTTTGATCAAAGTTGAAATAGCTCAGAAGTTGGAATTGTTGCTTAAAACCTAAGAGTTTAAAATTGCCTCTTCGCCAAACTTTCTATATTTAGTGTAGCAGGAGGATTTGGTCGTTGGTGTAAACGTCGTTCCAGCTCATCTCAAACATGCTCTTTCAGCGATAAATTCGGTTATATAGCACATTCACATTTTGCTGCTGTAAATAGTAACTAATAACGTCCTGTGGTTGTGTGTTGTCCTACTGCAGATTGATATTGCGAATAAATTGAACGTATTGTTGATGCAAATCTCGTCAATGCAGAGAAAGCCGATTAAATTGCTCTGCACTAATGCCAGAAGGATCCTCCCATGTGTTGTAATTTTACTTCAGACAACAACGCTCCCTCTCCCGAACTCGCAGCGCTGAATAACGCAGTTCTCCGGCACAAAGGTAAGCGAAAACATAAAACTTACTGCTGTCGAAATGAAATCGTGATTTGTCCTCAAACAGAACTCCCACCCAATTCTGTAATTCTGCAATTAAAACGACGATCCTCCTACCTTATGGTAATCTCGCAACACTACATTTTGTAACTCTAGAGCAGCACAGGACGGATAGCAGGATGTCGAGGACGAATGTGTGCCTACGAGGTACGAGGAATTATTCGTCGATACTCAGGGATGCTTTTGTGGTCAAAGTAGATTGGAATCAGTTGCGAAAACGTAATATCCATATCTACGTATTTTAATGTCATGACATCACACATCCCAATTATGGTAGTAGACGATTCCAAACAATTGCAGTTTACTGATACCGTCTCTATAAAGCATTTACAGTGTAAATATGAACTTCAAACTTTACTGCTTGACGACATGCAAGCTTCCAGTATCCCGATAGCACGCAATGTATCAATTTTAATCAAGGAATAAAAATTTGTGAGATAAAAACACAACGTGTATCTTTTTCAATACATTGAATAATATCAATAAATGCAAAGAATTCTAATCGATTGCTAACCACGTGTTATTTTGATTCAAAAATAAAAAAAATAAAAAATAAAGGTGTTGTGGTCATCAAGAAATTGAATGCTATATCTAATAAATTGAGTTTAATACATTGAATTAGGCCTTTCAGACTAAAGAGTGGTCGAAAAATACTTTTTATGTTTGTACTTATCTTTAAAGGGACATGGACACGTTTTGACCTAAAAATGTTTAGGGTTTATATTTTCATTTCTAATGTTTACAATGCTCCCTTATGGTATTTCTAATGGTCAGCAAAAATTTGAACGTCATTTGTTGAGTTTCAAGTGAGATAGAGCACTTACAATTCTTTACAATGTAAACAAGGCTCAAGCCTTGTTTACATTTACATAAAAACGAATAGGTGAAGGTAACATCGTGTTAAATATAATCATAATCCAAAAAAACATACACAAAATCGAGTGTTGGGCAACACGGACCTCCGACAAAGCGAAGGTAGGATCAGGTGCCATGGAGGAGTAAGCATCCTCTGCTGACCGGTCACACCCGCCGTGAGCCCGTAGTCGAAATAAAGTAAACGGGATTACCCGTAGTCAAATCTAGTAAGAAAATGACAGTCTAACAATTGGTATGAAACAAATCAGTCAACATATGACTTAGTGATACTTTGTAATCGCAAACAAGGTCATTATAGCGACTGTAGAATTTGTGAAATGATGAATTTAACTGTCACAGAAAATACCATGCTCAAAACAAAATTAGATGTGAGAAAACAATATTCAAACATGTGTTCGTAATGAACCTGTAATTTGAAAAAAAAATCTGCTCTAAATGGAACGATATAGCATATCCAATATAGGTAAACAAAAACATTGATCGAGGCTTGTACATAGCAAAGAATTGTAAATGCGTGTATCTACTATAACTCAACAAATTACGTTAAATTTTTAGTGATCAAGAGAAACCCTAATGAGCATTGTACACACAAAATGAATACAAAAATCAAACACTTTTACTTGAAACGTGTCCATGCCCCTTTAAAGTATACAGTTTCTTTTTTCGGCTACTATATTGCTATTTTGAGCTGAAGGGTCATTGCGATTTTTTTTAAAGAAACTATTCAATATATAAGGATATCTAATTCATGTTCATCGGAGTTTTGACATAAAGTTGAAAGACAAAACCATCGAAGACAAACTATGGAAATGCTGTGATTGAGGAACTTCATCATCTTAATAACAATTTTAAAAGAGTTTAGAAGCAGAATCAGAATGGTGTTTCCCAATAGCAGTTTCTAATTAGCACGAATCAATTGTTTGAAGAGGTGAAGATAATTGAACAATGATCACATTCAGAATCAGAAAAGAATTTTATAATCATTTTTTAGTATGAAAAGGGAAAGACAATGGATATGATCAATCTTGTAAGCCTCCATCGGAAAATTTACAAAGACTTGGGCGAATACATCAATGGTGGAATCAGATGCCCGCAAAAACTAAGTATCCGCTGCAAAACACCCATTGTCTTGATTAGATAAACGGAGCATCTCAAAGTCAAAATCGTGCATAAAGAAATGCGCAACAATTGCTATGAAACATGTCACACATCATCAATCCAAAAGGGAGGTTGTATGGGCACACTCCATATTCATAACGATCATAAAGTTTGCGAAATGCTGACTTCTATGCATTAATAACTGCGTTTATGCATTTGTGCATTAGAAAAGACACAAACACTCAGTGAACTATACATATTCCCTGAATTGTATGCGCAGACGTTACATACAAATGCATTGCCCAGAGTTTTAACAAATAATCTTGTCCATGTCGACGAAAAGGGATGCTTACAGTTGGTTCTTCGTAATGGTATTCTTTTTGTAAAACTCTTCTGTCACAATTTTTTGTAAAAAAAAAAAAGTTGCATTTTTCTATCACTAATACCTCACTATAATTATTCGTATGAACGACTATATTTAGTGATAATGAGCTCGTGTAACTCACCAGCTGAACTTGCAGTCGGCAACCCAGTCAAGTGGTGAGATTTTGACAGACTGGGCTAAGCACATACTCAATTTGGCAACTCGGGCATTCCCGAATGTACCTGATTTTTATTCCCCAAGCATTGATATGATTGTTTTATGGAGCAGTGAACTGTGTTCCAGAGTTTTATGCTCTGAACGAGCAGCTCAAAACATTAGGCACAAAACAGCCTATGTTGTTAGGATGCAGTGTCAGCATTCTCTCTGGAGTTGTCCTTCAACGCCGAAAGAACGCCAAGTGTGCCTAGTGTCAGACAAGGGACCCTTCTTCATAACTTAGACTCCATGGACATTTGAGAGAGTTGTTTAACATAATGCAGCGCATTGAAGCTGTAGGGGGACACTTAAAGTTCCTAAGAGCTTTCTCCATTGGCACCTTGCTCCAAATCGGACTTTCCTGACTTGTAGGAGGCGCACAAGAAACTGACAGCACCGTCTACTAGGTACGACCACCAGCCCCAGCGTCGCTCTAAAGTCACAAGTTTGAATTGATGGATCGGTGTCATTGTCTGAAGCCAATGATATATTTGATACCTACAGATAACCCATTGGTCAGGGGAAGCTTTCTCACTGCCAGAAATCAACTGGAGTTCTCCCTTAGAAAACCGTGTATTGTCGCGTAGAGGTTCAGAGCCAGATTGTTATAAAACTCAAGATCAGACACCAAGGAAACGTGAAACCAGGCGTCAGAGGAAGTACAGGCGTGTGCATTTTACCCTACCCACCTTTTCTAGTACAGTATAGAAGATATGGATCATGGTAGGCTGGTAGTAACCCGGATGTTGAGCTGGAGTTTGATTACTCAGGGAATCAGGAGTGGACCAGGGAAATCAGGGATGAGTGGGCTCGGGGAGAATGCCCCAGAGATAGAAATTGCAGAAGAATTGGTGCATCACCACTGGTCAGGCGAGGCCCTCAACGAGATACGCAGCGTGATTACAGGTTCAGGGCCTACCTGCATAGGCCCTTGTGGATACTGGGGCAGAAATGAGCGTGCTGTGGATTGAGTGGATTTCTTGCTAGTGGGAGAGGATGTCAAATAGTTTGACCTTTTTCTTGCTACCTTAAAGGAATACTTGTTGCTTGGTGTAGACTGCCTGCGAAGATGTAAGGCAAAATTGGACCTGGAACATGGCACTCTCTCCATGGGGGTAAGAAAATATACACGACCTTTGGCAGAGCAGAGTCCCAGCACGAGGTTGATGTGATATTACCTCAGTAGAAGACATGTGTCCACACCATTTCCGTAGCCCTATGTCCTCCCCACTTCGATAGGGAGTTAGCAGATTGTATGGTGGAACCTAGCATTCCGAGACTCTCTGAAATTCTGCTGATGCCTCGGACTTGCCATGCTATTCCTTTTGGACCTGTCTAGTAAATCCCTTGGATGAAGTTCCCACGTTGCAAGAAGGATTTGTAATTGGTGATACTGTTCAGCTTGAGCGTCATGTTCCTGGAGATGGAAGGTTTTTTCCCTAGCCAGTGAAACCCAGAAAAACCCCTATGGGTCTTGACACCGCAGGACGTTGATTGAGAAATCCAGAAAATGGAGGCTGAGAGCTAGCTCGGAGGATATCCGCCCGATCATATGGAGAATGGGCTAGGTTTGTTGAGTACTCAGACAACCAGAGTTATCCCGGTGTCTTTAGACGACGGTGGCGGCGGAATGGTGGGGATTGACGTTTCGCCCGGGACTTCCCCTTCTGGACACGATCTGGACTTCCCTGACCACAGCTAGGCACTTGTGCCCTGTTGCTTTTCGTTGGTGGTTTACGGTCTTGTCTACTTTGATTTTATCCCCGAAGGAGTGCCACTGGCACTTTTATTTCCCCATTCAAGCCTGTTGAGACTGTTGACCCCGTCCTTTCAGGGGAAAACGGGTGGAGTGTAATAATTGGATGGGAGTCACTTTTGATAGGACTCGCCCGATAGTTTAGCTGACGCAGATCTTAAGCAGATTTGTGCACGCCTAGGTACATATGGATATTATAGCTTTTAAGGCACCGAAAAAAGATAAATTCAAAAAATATGCTTTCAACATGGTCGCAACTAAAAGTGGCCGCCTATTATATACCTTTTGGAAATTTCTAATGGTAAACCTAATAATATGTAAAGTATTTACAAATTTTCATCAATTTAAGTCAACACGTTGATTTTTTTTAATATTTGTTTGTGATTTATCATCAGTTTTGCCATATTTATTTCAAATTGGCTACCAAAAGCCGCCATTCTGAGTTTCGCGATTGGGTCTACTTGTAATATTTATTGATTTGACCTAAAGAAGATATGTGCAAAATTTCATGCTTTTACATGTACTACCCTCTGAGTACTGTTTTCACATATCGCTCGGACTAATGCCAACCTTTGCAATAAAGCACATACTAACACGTGTTGCTTACGAAGTCATTTGAAATAAGTAAAGAAGTGAAGTTTTACTAAACACTAAGAGGCAATGTGTAAAACGCTGACTAAAGTATAGACAATGTGCTCATGGCGGATGTACCCGGCCAACATGGGATACAATAGACACTAACTGCAAACTAACAACTCAATTTTATGACAAACGGGATGCTTTCAGCATCTCTATCCATAACTTCCCATATTCATGCAGCAACATTCCACCATCATCTGCACATGGTGTGTATGTTTCTCAACTTATTCGATTCGCAAGAGCTTCTTTTGCATATGATCAGTTTTTTAATTCGAGGCGGCTACTTAGAAACAAGTTGTTATTACAGGAATTTCAACAATCACCTTTAAAGGTAACATTTTGCAAATTATGTGGTCGTTATAACGATTTAGTTTGACAGTATGGCCTGCCATTGGGACAAATACTGTTTGATGTGTTTTATAGCAGTTGTTAAGCTGTTTGTTTAACATTGATTTGACTACGGATTTCTCCGTTTACCTGATGAAGTCAATGGGCTTACTGCGGGTGTGACCGGACAACAGGGGATACTTACTTGATCCCACATCTAGTGTAGTCAGGTATTATTGATAGTGAAAACTTTAAAGTACACTGAAATTGTTTAAGCATTATATCCTGTCATGATAGGATTTCATCCTTTATGAAATTACTGTTCACTAAATAATAAACATAATATCAATAAAATATACCTTTTCTGCAAACACCATGGGATTGTAACATTAATTATAAATACGGAAAATTATGTATACGTATATTTTACCTGAAACCACGACTTCACTGATGGGGTTTTTCCTTCACTGCAGAGTTCAACACATCGCTATGATAGAAAATAAAGATTTTAATTTTCCCAACGCATGGGTTCAATATGTATATTCAGCTGATACAAATAGGCGAAGGTAACATCGTGTAAAACGTAATCATAATAAAAAAAATCATATACAAAACCGAGTTTAGGGCAACACGAACCTCCGACAAAAGCGAAGGTAGGATCAGGTGCCATGGAGGAGTAAGCAAACTCTGCTGACCGATGCTGATATGTTTTAATATTCCAACAGTGTATGAGGCAGAATTCATTCAAAAGCTTCTACGTGAGGAGAAAATTTTAACAGCAGTCTTTAATTCGTACTTTCGATAGATTACTTCAAAGGGCTCATGCTGGGATATATAAAATCTATATATGAATGGAAATCATTATTAATATATGAAATATCAAGATATGGAAGATATTACGAAAAAGGAGCCCGATATAATAATCATTGTACATCGGTAAAATCTTCTTATGGAGCCAGTTCAGTATAGAAGTACACTGAAAAGTACAGAAACGAAAGCAAAACTACATGTAACTGGATTTTGGACAGGTTCCTGGATTATTGGAAAGGATTGAGCGGAATATAAAAATATATTATTATACTGTTAAGGTTGTATGAGTGTGAGCTTTTA
>CAJDSM010027110.1:0-14939 GCA_903981925.1 Ostrea lurida | reverse complement strand
GTTTTTATTTTCAAGAAAAAAATAATTACATGTAAATACTTATTGGGTTATTAATTTTTTATTTTTTATTTTGCACTCCTTTTTGTCGTGTACTATATATGACATCATGTGTGCGTAAATGTCCGTGTACATTTCATTGTGACGTAACAATTACTCACCTAATGGCTGTTCCATGAACCGCTACTTCCCCAAAGGATTGAGCGGAAAGTTTACAACATATATACAATAAAAGCACAAACAAATACATTTTCTAAGAATGTAAATATAAGCAATAAATTATGATTCATTGAAAGATGTAGTCTCATAACTGCAACGGTGTGTGCAAACAAATTTTCATAACGCGCTATATAACATGCGTATCCATCTGTCATCTCCCAAGTTACATGTTAAAAATATATTTGAACAGTGATATACACAAAGTTTTAAAAATTATAGTGAAATTTATCAAAGACTGTTTTGAATATAGAAATCAACATGCTATTACATAAAAAAATGTAAACACTGCCAAATGATGTTCAGTGGGCCTTTGCCAATTATTGTAAAATTGTGTTTGTGCCAATAAATAGTATTTGTATAATTTGTATATATATATATGTCTCTGGTCACCTTAAGAAACTCTACTTTCATTTTTTTGTTTAAATTAAAGTGAAATTGCTTCTGAAAATGTTGTATCTTGAATGCTGTTGTGACAGGATTTGGTACTAGGTTTTATTCATTTTTCATTATTAAAAAGATGTTTGTAAATAGGCCTATTATTAAAAATTTACGTCTCTGCATGGAGATGAAATTTCACATAATTATCCGAACGCATTATTTTTTTAATTCAAAATTTGTAAGTTCGATGAATCACCTTTTGGCAATTTGATTTGTTTTCTCTCAAGGTTATGAATCATAATTTTTATTTGGACGAATCTGACTGCTTGTCATGTGATTTATGTAATATTTTTTAGCAGTACAAACGCACCATTTATCCTTCTGGACTTTTATATATCGTTGAATGATAATTCTAGAGATTCACGAATGAATTTGAAATGATGTAATTTCATGTGACTGTCACTTCTGCGCATGCTCTCTAATGCGGAAGCCGGGATTCTGCCATTATCTCGAAGACTAGTCATCCCCCAAAACAAAAATACAACGCATGCATAAACTTTTAGGATAAAACGTCTTTGGTTTCATAAATTCGTGAACTATGTCTGAGATTGATAGCAACCCATTCGCTGATCCAGAAGCAGCAAACCCATTTGCGGTAATTTATTCTAATGACATATTGATTATCCTGAACACGTAACACAGTCTTAAGACTCGTGCTAGTCTTTGGAACTCAGTTTATATTATTTTGTCAGTGATATTTTCTTAGCATTTCAATGTTTTACTGAATGGTTGAGTAGATTAAAGAAGGCCGTTGTTGCAGCACTGTGTATTTGAATATTGTATTGTACGTCAGGGGGGCGTGCGTACATTTTGTTTTGTAGCACTGCATACTTAGTGTGGATATCTAGGATATATGGTCACTGAATGGTAATTTTAAAACATTGACAATGTTAACACATGATTTTGCTAGAATATTATATTATTTAATGATTGAGTATCTTCTCTGCGAGATATTTGCATTTATATGCAGCTTAAAATAGCTATATGGTATTGACTTGTATTAGTTAGAATATTCTAACTGTGACTTCGTCCCCTCATCACAGTAGAAATCCTTCCCTATACTCGCAATGTAGCAAATCGGAGTGGATCCACTCCGAATTGAATTCACAGCTATTCAATAGAATGAGCATAAAATTAGGTCTTATTTATTAGTAACAAACTTTTTCTGATATTTGTAAATCCTTAAATGAAAAAAATCCCAAGAAAAATTGTCCACTGGAGTTTTTGAAAATTTCACGATTCAAATTTGACACATTTTGCCGGAAGTGTGGGGAACTTTTCAAATAAGTCAGCATGGCAATATTATATTGAAATCTTTAATTACAATGCAAATATCACTAAAAAAATGGTTTAAAATCAGTTTACAGGTATTTATAACATTATTATCTCATTTATAGCCCATGCAGACCGTATTTATAAATTTCGTTTGCTACGAAGCGAGTATAGGGTGGGAATTCTATCGTTAAACCGGGTCCGGAGGACATCTGTCATTTTAACGATAGAACGTTCTATCTAGACTTGTATAAGAGAGAGGAGGGGAATCTGTGGCTGGACCAGGAATTTAACTCGGGATCCCTGCATTATTAGTCAGGTGCTTTAAACACTGAGCTACCCTGGTCAACATTCACGGTCCGTATAGCCCTATCTACATGTACTACATTCTTCCCTCCTTTACTTTGTCTTCACTATGGAAGACACACAACCCAGGTTCTTTTTCGCCCCTGGCAAGACAAACTTCCTTGCATGGATAGTCAACGTCACCAAATGTAACATATTGGAGAATGGAGAATATCTTACTAGACCGGGAATCAAACCCAGGACCTCTAACCACTGAGCTACAAGGGCAATATCCACACAGTCGATATAACCCTATAAACTTCTGCTGACTGTTTAACATAATGATAGGAATTACTTTGTTAAAGGTTGCACGACAAGCATTATTTGTATGTATCTTCTTTTTTTTGTAGGATCCTTCTGTTCAGCAAGCAAGGGGTGGCCAGCCAACAGGTGCTGGGGCGGTTGATGATTACAATCCGTTTGCTGAGGGAAATCAGACAAGGCCCACAGCAGGGGTATGAATTTATATTGGAGTGAAGTTTACTTACCACAAACTTGATAATTAAGTCTCCCTAACTAAGTTTGGAGACTTATTGTTTGTGCTCAGTTCCACTTCTTCCTTCTCCAATTTTTGGGCTTAAAACTGTCCAACACTTTTCTCCTTAACCTGTTAATGAAAGTCTTAGAGATAAGCCAATGTATGTAGATGTGCAGAAATGTGTTTATTTTCATATTGAAATGGGTTATGGTACATTCTGGGGAGATCAAATGGGGGTGGGGTTTAACATAGAACTCTATGGGAAAAAATTTAATTCCAAAATTCAATTGATGTAACTTGATAAACATGATAGATGTAGTTATGGAGTGTTCAGAAATTAGAAGGGGATGATGGGGCCTATAAAATAGTGTCAAGGTCAAGTGACCTTGAACTTTGACCTTGAACACAAAAACTGATATAACTGTAGAAAGAGAATTGATTGAGACATGGGATCTTCAGAAATGATAAGAGGATAACAGGATATATAAACTAGTTAAGTATCAAGGTGAAGTGACTCCAGTAACCTGGACCTCTGACCTTGGAAAAGAAAATTGGTATTCAGAACCATGACTTTATAATCGGCAGATGTAATCTTATCTTGCGTTTTGAATGAGAGTTTGGGTACAGAGAGACAGTTATGTATAATGCTTTTATTTCAGTCTTTGAGTGGCGAACCATTGTTAAAACAAGGATCACATGAGTCTTATTCTTCGGTATATGTATATCCACACACAAATATCTCTCCTTTGTTTTAGTATATGATTGTAGAAAATGTGTTTGCAATTAAAAAATCCCGGCGAATCATGCACGCAACCAGAATACTAGATTCACAAAACTGCACATATGCACAGTTTATATGCAGTTCATTGAAAGTATGAAAAGATTTTTATTTGCCCATATTTTTTTCACTTCTTTCCCCAGAATAGAGGGGGCACATAGTACATTGTGGTCTTCAATTCTTGAATGTCAGGGTTCTCATTAACGCAAGGATCTGCGTAATATATGCAGCAAATTGATCTGGGACGCGACATTGTTTAAAACGGTGCGTTTGCGGACTTGTCTGAGGACGCGTCCCGAATATCGAGAAAATTCAAGATTTTTTAAGTCAGGATCAATCTACAAAACTTCCGGTCAAGAAAGCGAAAGTGAAACACCAATTTCATTACCGAGAAACTCTTATTCATTCTTTAAGACATTCTTTGGACATGTTTTTGAGGTATTCATAGAATATTACTTGGTGATTTATCTAGTTCTTGTTACGATGAAATTAAAGTAACTCGTAGCTATGTATTTTTACATGTATATATTTTTTATTCATTTATTGCAATAAAGACATTTTTTGTTTCAAAAATTATTGTTTTGATGCGAGTGTACTAGTAAATCGGGACTCAGTCTTATTGTTCTGGGACTCATCACATTTAGCTGGGACGCAACCTTTCCAAAAATCGTGAGTCCCCGGACTCAAGTTTTAAAAATCCTAGTGAGAACCCTGAATGTTGTGAGAAAGGTATAGAAAATTTACTCCATCTGATGATGATTAAGTGCCAGCTAAATAATATCTGAAAGAATACGGTGTAATGACTGAAAAATAGTGTGACTTTTCAATAATTTATCTCTGAATTATTTTTATGCGAACCATGTGAGAATATTTCAAAGGCAATGTAAGGTTATGATATAACAAAGTATGTAAATTATAGTCCTTGACCTATTTAAATGAGGACGTCTTTAGCACATCATTTTCTACCAATATTTTCAATGACCAAAACACATAGATAAAGATATGCCTGAAATTACAGGTGCAAACCAACACACTTTTGAGCTTGCCATCATTTCATGTCATTCATGATGTGTGCAAAAGTTCTTGTTGCTAAATGTACATTAAGTGCCAGTAAATTATATGATATTGGTATCTGTAGTGTATTCTTTTTGTTGAAATCTGTTTTGTCATTTGTAATTCAGTCTTTTGAAATTTTGTGTCTTATCAATTTACATTGCACAGTTAAACCAGCATTGCAATTATTCCAATGTAAACAAAAAAAATTGTATATTTTATCACATGCTTTCATCGTGCTTTTATTTCCACATGTCCGTTTCTCTTTTATGAATCAGAGATTCGGGAGCATTTACTTTATGGTCAGTCATTTTGTATATTTTTCTGCAAAAACTGTGACCTAGGGCATTCTGTTTGAATGCTTCATTCAAGGGATTTCATATTTCACATGTGTATCCCTTTTGACAAGACCATTCTTTTGGTACCATAACTACTTTGGTGTCATATGGAAACATTAGCGTTTCAATTTTTTTTTACTTGTACAAATTATTTATGGAATTCTTTGTATTAATTGTATCATATCAAAGATGGCTGTAACACTCCCTGTTTACCCTTTTCCAACCCTTCAATTTGACAAAATGTGCATTTGAAAGCGAAGTGCTCTCCATAAATTGAAGAAACTAAATCTTGTTTTATTTATTAATATGATAGAAACTGTTAAGGTTCAGCATATTATTAAAAGAATTTGATAACATAAGCTTCACTGTATGTACTGTTAAAATAATGTTTATGTGATGCATAGGGTTGCAACAACAACTGGTGTAAGGCCCCAAACTTCAGATGTTAAGATTAACTGAAACAATGCAAGTCATTGGTAAAATCGTTAGCTTCTGTAGATCATGCATTAACTTTTCATTGTTTTTTAACAGACAATACCACCGCCACAACCAGCTCAGACCCAGCCAGCAATAATGCAGCCCTCAAATGACCCCCCTCCCTATTCTGAAAGTTCAGCCCAAAAAGTGGATACAGCTGACTTGCAGAAAAGACAAGAGGTAAGAGGCATATGCCATTTCTATGTGTCCCCCCACCCCAATAATCAATCATAGCAATCTAGAATGTTCTTTCTGAGCAAAATGTTCAACAGTGTGTTGGAATTCCCATTGGCATGAATTGTGCTCCTTTGTTAGCTGACCTGTTTTTATATTCTTATGAGGCAGAATATATTCAAAATCTTCATGAAAAGAAAAAATCTCTAGCTGTGGCCTTAGATTTGACATTTGGGAATATCGATGACATTCTATCTATTAATAATAATCATTTTCATTCATTTGTCAATTCATTATATCTCAGTAAGCTTGAAATTAAAGACACCACAGAGTTTGCCTCATATGCTAAATGTAAATGAATGTTTAATTGAAAATGGACATAACGGCTAACTAACATTTCAACTTTATGACAAACACGATGATTTCAGTTTCTTCACCATTAACTAGCCTTATTTGTGTAGCAACATCATCACCTGCATATGGTTTTTGTGTCTCAAGTGATTTGATACACAAGAGCTTGTTCTGCATATGATCAGTTTTTAAATTGAGGCAGGCTACTTACAAACAAGTTGTTGCAGAGGTTTCAACAGTCGTATTTAAAGTCAGCATTTCACAAATTCTATGGTCGTTATAATGAGCTTGTTTGCCAATGCTTTGGGTCAAATGTTGCTTGACATGTTTCATGCCAATTGGGATTTGGGAGTCCATTCTTTATACAATGATTTTGACCACGGATTACTCCGTATGCGTGATCAAGACAATGTGGTCATGGCAGGTGTGACGGGTTCACTGGATGCTTATTCCTCCTAAGCACCTACTGGGGGACCAATGTTTGTGGATTTCGTGGGTTACCCTTACCCACGAATTTACGTCCCCACGAACATGTTTTATTTTCCTTTTAATCTTTATAAATATTATGCCATTCGCATTATTTATCAATTACCCACGAAATTATGTCCCACGAACCAGCGAAATTTTGGTTACCCACGAACATTGGACCCCCACGAATTAAAATGATTCCACAGTAATCCCACCTTTGGTTTATTCAGGAGTCCATGTTTGCCCTACTCTTGTTTTGTATTCTTTTTGGGACCTATGAAATTGATCACTATTTGTTATCTTCACCCTTTCATTAAAATAATATGTTCCCAAACTTCTCTGTGGAACATAGATATGCAACCTGATGATCTCTTTTTTGATCCTGTTGTAACAGAATTAAGATTTTAGACATTGCACTACTTGTTTGTTTACCTTGATTTAAACCTCAGATTCCCAGGGATGATTTCTTGCATTAAAGGCATATTGTCTAAACCACATTTGTATTTTTTTTGATCAGCAGAAACTAATGCGTATGGCGTTAAAAGATTAAAAAGGAGTAAAAATGGTAAATTGTAAAAAATAAAAATGATATAATTGTCGTTATTGTGAAGTTTGTCTGCCCAGAGAATCTGATTAATTATACGAATATACCAAGATTCTGATGACGTTTGCGATAACAGCGACAACGTCAGAAGACGACGTCACAAATGCTATAGGCACAGCAAGGTTAACAGTTAAAGAAAAAAATACACATTTCTATTACTTAGATCTATATATTCTATGAACTGCTGTATTATTTTTTTTTAACTCCTAGTTTATATGTACTTGAAAACTTGAATTTTCATTGTGCTGTTAGTCATTTTGGAATTTTTTGTCGTTGAGGCCCTTGGTAACTGCGTGTGAGCACGCGCGAATAGCTTTCCGAACGAGTTCAAACTAGGGGTCATATGAATAAAGCGGGCTAAATCGAATTTTTGTCTTCCCGACAAGAATTCAACGAAACTGTATTTGATTAGTTTGGAGTAAGAATAACAGTAAATAATCGTATTGGTAACAAATATTTAATATACATCATAATCTTACGATTTCAATGCATTCTAAGTGAAATAAAAATATTGAGATTTTGTTAGACAATATGCCTTTAAGGATTTTGTTCCTATTCATTGGCGGGGTTGCACGAGTGCAAAACTGGCTTATAAAATGGTGAATGGCGGGTGGGTGGGGAAATAATTTCTGTAACACTTTACTCAGCAACTACTTATCGTAGCCTCATGACCTTTGATATCCATCATCAGCGGGTGGTCCCATATGGGATCCGATTTCGAACCTGTCCGACACTTACTTCCTGTTTACCGACCTAGAACATATTTATAGCAACCCGGCCATTTCTGTCTTTGACCAATTTTTTTGATGGTGAAATGAAAAAGTTCAAGGTCATTGCATTCAAGATACTAATGTAAAGTCATATGAAAAATAATTGATCATCGATGATGCAGTAATCAATTGTAATCAGAATCAAAGAAAAGCTGCTTACTATGTAAATTTAAATTTTAAGTCCCAAGAATTTGTCTTTCTTTTATTTCATTAGTAAATGAAAATGTATACATAAAAAAAAAACATATTTTCAAAGTGGGTCATTAAAATTATGCAAGTTTTGTAAGATATTGGTAACAGAGCTCTGAATGCCTACATGTGTATTATTTACAAATGCACTGTCAGATGAACATCTGACCCATGGTATTCATAATTCTGTTTGGAAATTGATCTAAGTACAAGTTGACCGTGAATTTTTGAAATGATGTAGTGCTGATATTACAAATCATTTGTAGGAATTGGAACGAAAAGCTGCCGAACTACAAAGGAAAGAACAAGAAATGAGAAACATGCAGTTCAATGGTAAGACTTTGAGATGTTGATAGATTAAGGTTTTGATAATGTTGCTTTCATTTGATACCATGGTTGAATTCTCAGATCTGTAGAGGTACCAGTTAATTGAATCACATTGATACAGTGTATTATATATCTAAATACCAATATTAGCACTGTGACAGTTCAGTGTGAACCAATATTGCATACTGACCACAGACATGGAAAGATTTACAAAAATGAAACAGATTTTGATTACATGTATCTATTAGTGCTTCCTTGCTGCATAGCCATGAAAAGCTTCTGGTGAACAGATATTTAGCAGTTGTTTTATGGTAATTTAACATGCTATTTGTCTCGCTCCAAGGGGGAGACACTGTTTTTGTACTTTCTGGCTGTGTCAGTTTGTCTGTTACAAAATCTTGTTAACTCTTCGCCTCCTACATTTATGGTTTATCGGATACTTGAAACTTTTTAAAATGCTTCAGTACTATTGTAAATGTGCAAATTGTTGGGACAAGAGGATCCAATTATTTTCTGTAAAGTTTTGATGTATCTATAAAAGAGTGATGGGGGTGTAATATAGCTTGTGAATACTTCTCCTATGGCTTATTGGATAGACTTGAAACTTTGTACAAGACTTCATTGCCATTTGTAGACATACATATTGTCAGGACAGGAGGATCCAATTATTTTTCTATATTTTATGGTGGATCTAAGAAGGGTGTGGATGTGAAATAACTTAAAAACTCTTATCCTATATGGCTTTAATTT
Source organism: Ostrea lurida (assembly GCA_903981925.1). Classification (NCBI taxonomy): domain Eukaryota; kingdom Metazoa; phylum Mollusca; class Bivalvia; order Ostreida; family Ostreidae; genus Ostrea; species Ostrea lurida. The sequence continues at coordinate 5,911 of CAJDSM010027110.1, read as the reverse complement.
TTAAAAGATAGACTTGAAGCTTTGTACATTGCTTCATTGACATTTGCAGATGTGCATATTGTCAGGACAGGAGGATGCAGTTGTTATCCTAAAAGTTATACATGTATCAGATTTAAGGTTGAGGATGTAAAATAGCTTGTTGTGTCGCCTGCCTGCGTTAGCGGAGGCGACATATAGGGATCACTTTAGTCGTCTGGCGTCGTCGGTGTCACAAAATTTTCTGTCACATTTTTCTCAGAAACCACATAGGCCAGCTTCCTGATATTTGGCACAGAGCATCAGTATGGACAACTGTATCGTGTAACGTAGTTTCGAATCTGCCGCGTGTCAACCCTGTTTGACGCAACTTAGAATATTTTTAACATAGACAAATTTCTGTCACATTTTTCTCAGGAACCACACAGGCCAGCTTCCTGATATTTGGCACAGAGCATCAGTATGGACAACTGTATCGTGTTAACGCAGTTTCCAATCTGCCGCATGTCAACTTCCTGTTTGACGCAACTTTGAATATTTTGAACATAGACAATTTCTGTCACATTTTTCTCAGGAACCACACAGGCCAGCTTCCTGATATTTGGCACAGAGCATCAGTATGGACAACTTATCGTTGTAACGCAGTTTCCAATCTGCCACATGTCAACTTCCTGTTGACGCAACTTTGAACATTTTTCACATGGTTAAATTTCGTCACATTTTCTCAGGAACCACACAGGCCAGCTTCCGATATTTGGCACAGAGCATCAGTATGGACAACTGTACGTGTAACGCAGTTTCCAATCTGCCGCATGTCAACTTCCTGTTTGACGCAACTTTAATTTTTTGGCTTAAACAAATTTGCTTTTATTTACGGTGCAACGAGTTGCACTCGGCTTGGTTTGGTGATGACGGGCGGCGGTGCGGGCGTCAACAATTAGGTTTCCGGACGATAACTCGAAAAGTTTATATCTGATTGAATTGAAACTATATTGTTACATATCACACGAGAGAGAACCCTATTGATTTTCGGACAAATCCGACCAAGGTCAAGTCACAGTGACCGAAAAAACTTCACCAAAATCTGAAAATATGAGGTTTCCGGACGTTCACTTCAAAAGTTTAAATCTGATTGAATTGAAACTTTGGATATTGTTGCATATCATGTGAGGAGAGACCCTATTGATTTTCGGACAAATCCGTCCAAGGTCAAGGTCACAGTGACCGAAAAACTTCACAAAAATCTGAAAATATGAGGTTTCCGGACGTTAACTTCAAAAGTTTAAATCTGATTGAAATTGAAACTTTAGGATATTGTTTGCAAATCATGTGAGAGAGAACCCTATTGATTTTCGGACAAATCCGTCCAAGGTCAAGGTCACAGTGACCAAAAAACTTCACCAAAATCTGAAAATATGAGGTTCCGGACATTAACTTCAAAAGTTTAAATCTGATTGAATTGAAACTATAGGATATTGTTCAAATCATGTGAGAGAGAACCCTATTGATTTTCGGACAAATCCGTCCAAGGTCAAGGTCACAGTGACCAAAAAACTTTATCAAAATCTGAAATATAATGAGGTTTCCGGACGGTAATCCAAAAGTTTATATTGATTCAATTTAAACTTAGGATATTGTTACATATCAAGTGAGAGAGAACCCTATTGATTTTCGGAAAAATCTGCCAAGGTCAAGGTCATGGTGACCAAAAACGTGAAAAATCTAAATCAGAGTCCGGACGATAACTCTAAATTACTCTGATTCAAATGAAACTTGGAAATCTTGTGAATATCTCTGAAAAATCTGTCAAGTCAAGGTCACAGTGACCAAATAACTTTGAATTTTTTTTTAGAAAATGAGGTTTCCGAGCAATAACTCCAAAAGTTTACATCTGATTCAATTGAAAACTTTGGGATATTTGTTACTCATCAAGTGAGTGAGAACCCTATTGATTTTCGGAAAATCTGTCCCAGGCCTCATGGCTCACCTTGTATGCGACGATTTAATATCAATATTCATAACTCTTTACTCGTAAACATTTTGTTAAGACATGTATAACAAAATTTGTTTAGTTTTACTACATCTATCTAACTGTAGCAAGATATAAGCCTGTGGGCCTCATGACTCACCTGTACGAACAATTTAATGTTACTTTTCATAACTCTTTAAATGAAAACATTTGTTTAAGACATGTATAACAAAAGTTGTTTAATTTTTGCTAGGTCTATCAAAACCATTCATAAAGGCCTGCAGGCCTAATGGCTCACCTGTACAGATGATTTAGTGTTGCAATTGATAATTTTTTACTCGTTGATATTCTTGTTATGACATTTTGAACTATAGTTGTTTATATATAAATATGCCTAAGGGCCTCATGGCTTACCTGCCCAGACAGAAAAACTTCAAAAATGTTACCTGCAACTCGGCTATAGCATCTCTGATGCCTTCTGATTTTTTCAGAATAGAATCTCACAAACTCACAAATGGCATCTCATAACAATATCTCATCTTTCATCTAATTCATCATGTTAGGATATGCATTGCATTCTGGTAAACTTGAACAGAACTGAATTCTGACAAAAACATAATTATATACTTTTTTGCCATGATGATACTTTAAATGATGAAATAATTTTTCACAACAAAATTAGAAGTAGGCAGGCGAATCACATGTTCTTCCCCTTGGAAGACTTACCACTAAGTTAATACATGTACTTGTATAAATATGCTTATCAGATATCCTTGAAATTTTGCACAATGCTTCATTATCATTTGATAATGCTTACATTGTTCTGACCAGAGATCTAACATTTTCCTACAATTTATAGTGGATCAGAGAGGAGTGTTTTATAGCTTTTTTTCTTGTACAAGGGTATATTCACTTTCCCACTGGTACTTCAGCATAACAGTCATTATTTCTGTATCATGTGCAACAAGGACATTGGTCACAAAGATTTTGAATATTTTCTCCCATCTTTTTCCTCAATGCACAAAGTACCATTCATAATGTCTATGTTCCTGCTCAAACTTTGCTTTCCATACCATGCAGTATATTAAAGGAAGAAGGTAGTAATTTGGAACACTTTCAATATGGGGAGGAGGGGAGACATTTGTTTGAATGAAAAACAAATCACATTATTTACATATATCTATTGAATCAGTTTGTTGGTGGAAGAAAATTCACTGCAGCAAAACAGCTAACTACAGTTGTTACAATAGTAGTCCTCAGTTAATAATTACTTATAAACGAATTAACATCACAACAATAAACACAGGTAAATAAAATAGTGAACAGTAAGACATGATGCCTTTTTTGCTTTTTAGGTTACAACATTGGGCCAGATACAGAATAACATACAATATTCACTGGTGTAACCACTAAAACATTCTGTAAATTTGTCTTTGTAGATCGAGCAAACAATTGGCCACCTCTTCCGAAATTCTGTCCAGTTGGACCATGTTTCTACCAAGACTTCAGTGTTGATATTCCAATGGAATTCCAAAGAACTGTCAAATTTGTGTACTATTTATGGTTATGTAAGTTGAATTACATTTTATGCTTGAGGAATGTAATGATGTTGCATTCTTTTGTACAGTGTAGTATAAAGTGTCGTTTAAATCTCCAAACTTTGTTGTTCTAAGAGAATATTTATTCAAAAAAGTATATTCTTTAAACTGTTCTAAATGGCATTCTAAAAGACTTTTACAGTATATACTTCATTTGCATACTGTAAAACGAGAATATTTGGCGCAAACATATACATATCAGCATTGAAAACCTTTTGGCGCAAACTTATTTTAGCGCAACGATACCACTTGGTTAATGACTTAATGTCAATGAAAATGTTTTAGCGCACAATTAAATTTAGCGCAATCGTATGTCAGCACTAAAAGAAATGGTGTGCTAAATATTCTCGTTTAACAGTATGTCTGTGTGTTGTCATTAATGTTGATTTTTTTTTTCTCTGTTTCAGTTTATACATTTGTTCTCTTTCTCAACATCTGGGCCAGTTTGGCATATTTCATTGCTGATTCCAATGGGGGAGCCACCTTTGGCATGTCAATAGTGTGGTTTGTCCTGTTCACCCCTTGTTCATTTATATGTTGGTACAGACCTCTCTACAAGGCATTCAGGTAAATTATTTAAAATCCCCAAATCAGCCACACTTTGTCAGCAGTGCACATGCATCCATTGCTTTGCAAACTGAAAGATTTCAAAAATTTACCTTGTTTTAGCGCAGAATATACTGAAAACTAGTCTTATTTAGACCGTGACATGAGTTGAATGAAATTTTGATGGAGAATAGTTAATTTCATGTGTATTGTCAATAAAAGTATTCAAGGGAATATTATATAGATGATAAAGTTTTGTAAATTTCCTGGAGACGGATTAGATATTTATATGCTCATCTATAGATGAGATGTACTATGGTGTAGCGATGTCCATCTGCCAGTATCTGATTGATGAAGACTGGGGTTTTTTTTTTTTTTTTTACTTCAAAAAATATTTACTACCACCTCGCACAACTTTGATTGGGATCAAAAAGGTTAAAGGTCACTATAGGACTTCATAGAAAAAGCATATAGACACTCATTGTATGTGAATATGCCCCACTTTGAATAGGTCATGCTTTTGCAGATTATTTGAATGGGTATTGAAGATAATATGCATGTGGCAAGCATTTTGATTATCTTCCATTTTTTGAGAAGATTATTAAACTTAGTTTATTTTATGGAAACACATATTTCAAAGTGGGTACCTGGTTTGTCCATTTAAGTTTTCAAGATATAGGTTTTGTAAACTGAAATATTCTGTCAAGTTTTGGGAAATATTTTGTACACAAAGCTCTCGGTGTGTCTATCTACTTACTGTCACATTTTTTAAGCTACAACTTTTTTTATACATTGGAAAAGAAAGTATCACACACCCTGATGATGGCTAATACTGCCTTAAGTAAAGCGCTACCAGTCATGGCATTTTTGCTGTGTTTGCTTAAACAAATTTCTTTCTAAAATTACCCTTCACAAGTTTTACGATAGGCATACTATGAGCCGTTTCTGGTTCTCTTGGCATATTATGAACTGTTTCCAGTACTCTTGTTGTATATTAAGGATATATGTGATTATACACTTGATTATTTATATGTGTAATGTTGGTGCACTGTAATGAATTGTAAATTCAGTCAGAGAAACTGTAAAACATACTGTCAGGATATACCATGACCTTGCACTGTACATGTCTATATCTTGCACTGTTGAAATCTGCAAGCTTTGCCAAAACCTTTTGTCTTCAAAAGTTCCCCTTTTCCCAGCACTAAGCTGTGTTACAATGTAGAACAATTGAAATTATACATTAAAACCTTGAATCACCATTTTGTTCCATGAATTCTTCCCATGCATATCTTTGCTAGCTTTTATGTCTGTACATGTTTTATAACTATTACATGTATATGAATGTAAAATTAATGAGTTTCGATAAATGTTTTTGGTCATAGGAAAAAAAAAAGTTGTGTTTGAACGTGTTTGGAGTTTGTTCTCATCTTCTTATTTTGTTTTCCAGATCGGACAGTTCATTCAGCTTTTTTGTATTTTTCTTCAATTTCTTCTTCCAATCCATTTGTTGTATTGTCATGTTGGTAGGCATAACAGATGGCACAGTGTAAGTATTTTAGTAAGCTCACAGCTCTTGGTCTTGTGCTACATTAAGAACTTACCCCTCCCCCTAGCACAAGGCTGAGAGAATGAGATCAAAGCCAGTAACCATTTGCCCTTTGTTTTATTTTCAGAAGTGACAGTTCCTTCAACTTCTTTGTCTTTTTCTTTATTTTCTTTTTCCAATTTATCTGTACCATTATTCAAAGTCTAGGAATAACAGGTCATACAGTGTAAGTAGAAAACAAGGGTAGGTAAAAGCATGGCTGTATATATAAAAAAA
>CAJDSM010027109.1:0-36948 GCA_903981925.1 Ostrea lurida | reverse complement strand
ATAAATCATAATTCATTGCTTAAATGTCTTCGCAACTCCTCGTAAACCCTTTGAAGGAGTTGTAACCCTTTAACTTAGATTTGTTTTGCAAAATTCCATGGGCTCTTTTCCCTGATAGACATTTAAGTTCCTAGCTGGGTCCATAATGTGTGGGCATATCATGTACTGGTTTGGTGGTGCCCTATTTTTTAAAGGAGTTCCTTGGACTTAGGTTTGTTCTCATCTTCGCAAGCCAAGTGTCCGATTCGCTTACTCTAATCTCCCCCTTGGCAGATTTAGTCGCGACTGAATTGCCATTTAACGGACAATGTGAGTTATCTCTCTTGACGGAAACAAAATCTAGGCAATCAGATTCTAGTCTATGTGTATGTTTACAAACTGGAGTTGACGGATGACAAGAGAAAAGACATTGAAGAAAAATTTGGTATACAGTTTAAAAGACAAAATCAAGTAGATGGCATCAAAGCGGTTTGTGAAACTCAAACCGAACAGGTATGAATGGCACGATTTGATTGGATGCCTTGGGAAGTCAAAGCGCGATATTGAAACTCGCCTAAATCTGCCAAGGGGGAGATTAGAGTAAGCGAATCGGACACTTGGCTTGCGAAGATGGTTTGTTCTCTGCAAAATACTTTGTCTTCTGCACTCTTAATCCCTTTTAGGGATTTTGATGAAACTGGGTACAAAGAAAGATCACATTGAATGTGGAGATGTGCATATTACAAGGGAAATGCAGTCCGGTGGTTTTTTTTAAAGGATTTAGGGCCCTTGGACTTAGGTTTTTCTATGCAAAATACTTTGACTTCGCAACTCCTCCTAAACCCTTAGAAGGATTTGGAAGGATTTTAATGAAACTGCATGCACGAGTACAAAAAAATGATCACATTATGGAGGTGTCCATATTGCAAGGGGAATGCTGTCCAATGTTTTTTAAAGGAGTTACGGCCCTTGAACTTATGTTTTTGTATTCAAAATACTTTGTCTTCGCAACTCCTCCTAAACCCTTGGGGGGAGGGATTTTGATGGAAAGCTCACTATTTGGAGGTGTGCATATTGCAAGGGGAATGTTGTCCAATGTTTTTTAAAGGTGTTACAGCCCCTTGACTTAGGTTTTCCAATGTAAAATACTTTTTCTTCGCAACTCCTCCTAAACCCTCTTGTAGAATTTAAAGAAACTCAGTTCAAAGAAAGATCACGTGCACATTTTATAATGGAAACTATCAATTTGTGTGAATTAGTTGTAACCCTTTGACTTAGATTTGTTATATGCAAATTCCATGGATTTCCCCCTCCCCGATAGAAATTTAAGTCCTTGGGTCCATGATATATGGGGGCGTATCATGTATCAGTTTGGTGATGCCCTATTTTTGCTACTAGATTATATTTGAAAGCAACATTGCATTTCATGTAAAGGTATTTGTACAGCTTCTTCACTCCATTCATGCTTTATTTTTTTCCAGTCAAAGCATTGTCCCAAAAGGTGGACAAATTCCTGGATGCTGAGAAGGACCCAGAAAAACTTTGCAAGTATGTGTGTGGTGCGAACATTATGAACAAAGGAAGTGATCCAGAAATAAAACCAGACAGTGAATATCCTGAGTGGCTGTGGAATCTCAGAATCAAGAGAGGAGCTAATGAGCATGAACCCGGCACGTACAAGTACTGGAGACTTCTACGCCGCAGAACGATACAACAAATGAACAAAGAGAGAAGGAAAGTCTGAATGGCCAATAAAATCAGTTATCACACAATGCTTTATGCCTCGTTATGCTTGTATAATTATCAAATAAAAAATTTATAGTGTATGTTTTTGAATTTCTTGATATTTAAGTATTTTGAGCTCAACAATCATATTTGCTTATACTTTTTATTATACGCCCGTCTTCAGACGGGGTGTATTATGTTATGGCGTCCGGCGTACATCGTCCGGCGTACGTCCGAAAGTTTGTCCAGACCATAACTCCTGAACCTCTTTGTAGATTTGAACAGTATTTCACAGTATTGTTGCCCTGGGTCTAAGGAAGTGTCATGACCTTGATCCAAGGTTATTGGACAAAGGTCAAGGTCACTATACACAATTATTTTAACATTGGCAATAGTTTGTCCGGGCCATAACTCCTGACCCTCTTTGTAGATTTGAATATTTCACAGAATTGTTGCCGTGGACCTAAGGAAGTGTCATGACCTTGATCCAATGTTATTGGTTGAAGGTCAAGGACACTACACACATAATATTTAAACATTGTCCGGGCCATAACTTTTCACCGAGTGCATGGATTGGAATATTTCACAGAATTGTTGCCTTGGACTCAAGGAATTGTCATGACCTTGAGCAGTTCTGCAGCTAGAGCCATGGTCACTGGTTCAGGTCAAGGTCGCAATGCACATAGTGGTTTTTGACATTGTCTGGGCCATAACATAACTGGTCAAAAGGTCAAGTCACAATGATACATTATGTTTTACCTTGTCCGACCATATTGTCACTGTGCATGGATTGGAATAATATTTCACAGAATTGTTGCCCTGGACCCAAGGAAGTGTCATGACCTTGAGCCATGTCAAAGGTCAAGGTCACAATGTACATATTGGTTTTAACCTTGTCCAGACCATAAGTTCACTGAATGTATGGATTGGAATAATATTCTCAGAGAATTGTTGCCTGGACCACAAGAATTGTCATGACCTTGAGCAGTTCTGCAGCTAGAGCCATGGTCCGCTGGTAGGTAAGGATCGCAATGCACATTAGTGGTTTTTGACAATCCGGCGGCATGAATTTTTCACTGAGTGCTGGAATTTGGAATATTTCACAGAATTGTTGGTCTAGACCAGGAAGTGTCGTGACCTTGGCAAAGATTAAAGGCCACATAGTGGTTTTAACATATTGGGCCATAACTTTTCATTGAGTGCAGGGATCTTGAATATTTTTACAGAAATTGTTTGCCCTTGGACCTAAGGATGTGCCGTGACCTTGATCCAAGGTCACTGGTCAAAGATCAAGGTCACAATGCACATAGCGCTTTTACCATTGTTTGGGCCATGAAGGGCGTATATTGCTACGTTGGCGTTGCTCGTTTCATATTTGCTGGGGAATTTGTATATCAAATCAACATATGAATTTATAAAGTGGATATTTTTCATAATATTTGGATCCTCCTGTCCTGACAGTATGCACATCAACAAATTGCAATGAAGAATTGTACAAAGTTTCAAAAGTTCAGCCGATAAGTACATATTTAAGAGAAGTGTTCACATGCTATTTTTACACCCTCCACTCCTCTTAGATTCTCCATAACTTGAAGGAAAATTATTAGATTCTCCTGTCCCAACAATATAATACATCTACAAATGGTACTGAAGTTTCAAGTCTATGCAATTTGGGAGAAGCGTTCACAAGATTTTTTAATGGACGGACAGAATGTACAAAAACAATGTTATAAACACAGCAATGGTCTAAAAATCCTTGCTCAAGAACATGAAAGAAACAAACTAAGTGTATCAAGTCGTAATGAGTAAGGCTTCTGCTGCAAGGAGTGGGCTTTGTGGTTCATATATGAATTGCACAGACTTCAGCTTGACCATTGGACTTTAGAGTCAATGGAAGGTGGCCAGAAGTTCCTGGGACCATGGTGGTCTCCAGAAACAATAATTTCAAGTTCAGAAGCAAGAGTTCCAATTCAACACAAGTGGAGGACTGTAAAAGTTAATTGATTAAATACTGCAAATATGGGGCAGGGATGTGGAAAGCGTTGACACCTCCCTCCCCCATCAGTCCTGGCAGTATGGAGTGTTCACACCTCCCTCCCCCATCAGTCATGGTAGTGTGTTCACACCTTGTAAAACAATCTAATCACTGAATAATTCAGGTCATAACAAGAGGAACAAAATTTTTTGTTCATAATTTATTGATAAACTCTTCCAATTTAAATTAAGTACTTTGGGATTTTGGATATTCCCAACTGTATTTGTGTGCATGTATCTGTTGACAACAAATATTAAGTGTAGTGTAGAGTCTATGAGAAATCAAAGAGTTCAATTAACAATACATTTGCTTTGTAATGATCATTAACTCTTGATATTACAGCAGTTTTTCCAAACTAGTTGTAATGCACACCAATAACTATATTCACAAGAAATATACAACATTTACAGTACATGTGTATTAATCTCTTTCACACGCACATAACTCAACACACACACACGTTTATAAAATATCAAATTATAAGTAACACTGACATCTGCGTTTTCATTCAAGATAACTGAAATCGATATAAATCACCGTGAAATTGGAAAAATATATAATGTTTATATATACATATAGTTGCACATGCCCTTGACTTGCAATGAGTAATGTATGACACGATTTAATTTCAGCCTCAAGTAATTGAAAACTGGATTTATGGGTATTTTCTTCTTATTCAATGCAGGAATACAACACTTTGTTCAATATCGTTTCAAGAGCAAACTATTCATTATTTACCTATGAACAGAACATGTTTATTTAAATCATATTAAAAAAAAGAGTAATTTACTCCGATTGTCATCAAGTCCTTATAAAATAAAATCCTAATTTTCTCTAGCTTTGTCCCAGTATAGATTTGAGGTCTTTAAGAAGCATAGTTCCAATGACCATTTTCTCACAGTTAACCACAATGCTTGCTGAATCGCCCTGCACGGCTACAGACACAAGCACTAATACTCCCTCCGACATGGTTTTGGCAGCGAATCGATAGACCGTGTCTGTTTCATCAGATGCCACTTGTAGCATGTTGGCTACGGTTAGCACATTGGTAACAACCGACTTGGAATCACTTTTCTTTTCTGGTAATGTCACTTTTCCTGTGTTCTCTGTCATTCCTTTTAATTTACCTGGTAAAAAAATGGAAAAGGGACATTAATAAAACCAAGCTGTCCGATGCCTCATACTCTCAAGGTAGATCTCTACACCATCATAATGGCCGACTTCCTTTTGAAACATGGATGAAAAGTTCAACATCAGGGTTTAAATATATTTCAATTCATTTCAAATGCCTTGCTCAGTAGGTTAGCACATTGCCTACTGAGCTGTCGATTCTTGCAGGGGTTTCAATTTTTTTCAAATTGCTTTCTACTAAAACTGCATTTTTTGATGAAATAGAGTGAATTTTGAATTTTTTTAATTTTCAAAATATTGTTTAACATATCCTTTACTTTTCATCCACATCAAATTTCTCTGGTGTAGCATTCCACCTTAAGAACAACAATAGTGTGACTATAACCAATAACAACCAATATGACTCAAATTATTTTGCATCTACATGTATGTGCATATCAGCATGTGAACATAATAAAACTATTGTATCTAGAATCCACACTTTGTACCTTGCTGTTGAGTAAAATCTTGGAGACCCATCGTGTGGGACTGAAGGAGTTCCCCCACTGGTGCTGTTATACTGACGGTAAATGTTTGTTCTACAGTACAGATTTCAAACTTGGCAGGCTGAGTGGTATCGTTGAAATTGATTGCCATCAGTACTGAGGTGCAAGCTCCATTCCCAAGTGATGCTACAAAATGCAGTGTTTCAGTTCAAACATAAGTTTTGCATTGCAACATCTCTTTAAAAAACATTGAAAGAAAGCTAGTGTATATAATATCACTACGTTATTACCTATTTCTGGGAAATCTTGTATCTCCATTCCAGGTTGTAAAGTCTAAAAGTATAAAATAAATAAAAGAAAAAGCGAGCAAGCTCACATACCCCACACCCCCACAATGAGTTATAATGCTACACATAATAATGGCAATGCTGTGCATAGTCTTCATGCTCTGTGCCATAATGAACTGTTTTCACGCGGCATGCAAGTAGATGGCATTTCTCAGGTCATATATAGTATTGTGCAGAAATTTAAATCATGTAAAATACTAAAACAGAAATACTATTATTACATTTCACAGCATCAAATAGTATATTTTGGACTCCAAGGAAAAAAAAAATCTAATTCAATGCACATCCATATCAAATATGCACATCTACATAGTACGTCCACATTGAATACAAATGTATTGTACCGACAAACTGTTTCCGTTGTATATTTGATTTTGGCAAACATTTTTATACGTATTTTACTGTAAGGAGTATGCTTTCATACAGAGACAGAGACATCAAAGAATATAGTCATTGCCAAAACCCATTGTTGGGTGGGGGGTTGTGTTGGCATAACTCAAAGAAAAAAAATGAAATATAATATTCTGGAAAAATGCATATATACACAGTATGTCCTTATCAACTACAATATTTCATGAAATATTCATTCATGTTGAGCAGTTTCAGAGGAGTTGCACTGACATGAAAAGGATGAACAGAGGCCAAAGTTCAAAAGGAGTATAACTCCCAGAAGAAAAAACAAATTGAAATTTCCTACAAATATTCACATCTACACAGTTAAGTCCTTTTTTTTGCAAGAAATACTGTTAGGCGTTTTCAAAGGAGTTGTGATGACGAAAATTCTTGTCAGAGGCCAAACTGCTAAGTTCAAAAAGGGCATAATAGTAACTCCAAGACCAATTAATTAGACAGGTTTAAAAACATATACCTACCAGACTGTTGCATGGGATAGTAAAATATGGGCAGGGAAGTGTGTTGTCTTATTTGTAATATTATATTGATACTTACCGTATAAGTAGAATTTTTAGCGAGACGCAAATTTAGCGTTTCTCTTTAAAAGTGGTATTTTATTTTAGCGGTAAATAATTTTAGCGATTTTATAATCTATTACTTTGAAAAGCTTTCAATGATTTGGACATCGAATTTTAAGCGATATTTAATTTTAGCGATCTCAAAGACCTCGCTAATAATGCCAAAATTAAATCCTCGCTAAAATTTCTGCTTATACGGTATTTATTTGTACATTTAAGAACAATGAAAATCCTTGCCTTCTTCCCGATTTTTATAGCTGATAATTGGCTGTCCCCATGATTTGTCAATGTCAGCTCTATGGAGACCATTTTGGGTGAGAACACAGAAACAGTGCGGGTGAATTTGTATGTTATTCCTAGTCCCTTGCCTGTCATCCTGTTCAACAGTTCGTAAGACTTTAAGGGAACATTCATTGGCTGAACAAACTGGAAAGTAAATAAACCATAATATGAATAAAGAATCATTCATAGACAACCTCTTCAATTCAAACCTACATTCAATGTATTTCAATATACACAAATCAATGAAAAGACAGATTTGTACAGATTTTGATTTCACATTATAATATAAAATTATTAGAAATTTTAAACATGCAAATATTCATCAGATAAACACGTGCTTGTAATGATTTTCACATCTACTGGGAAAAAAACTTAATATAAGAAAACTTTTGATTATGGTGTACTTTGATGAGGAAGACTCACATTTGAGGAGTTGCTTGAGGGCGTTTTACTAATGGACAAGTTGCTCATGGCGCTGGCCATGCTGGGGGTCAGAATATCACCTGGGGTACCCCCACTGCTGGTCATACCATTCGTGGATCCAACTGCATTGACAAACAAGTAAAATATCATAAATTTAAAGTACTAAAATAACTAAAATAAAGTATTTTTGTGAAGCTTACAAGAGACTTAAATTCTGCCATTACACATTCTCAGGCTGAATTTAGAGTTGCCTTCAAAGTCAATAAATTCAGAGGGTCAATATAATCTTGCTTACACAAGTCTAGATCCAAAAGTAAATCTGCATTATTCTGAGGCTCAGCTTCCTTTGCTGGTTTCTGAAAATATCATAATGAAAGTTGAAAGAACATCTTTTTTAGTAGGATGTGCACTGTACATGTGTTTTATGCTGCAACTACCCTCTTTACCCTGTATTATCAATTACAGTCTGTTTGGGACATAATTAGGAGTCACCCAGGATGTGAAATGGAAATTCATATTAGGCAAGGCCAAGGCATTTTACGCCCTGGATGACTCCGTATTAATCTCTGTATGGAGACTATTTATTGAAAATTTTTGGGCATCATATGATTTGCAAGTGATGTCACAGTTGTCAAACTAATACAAAGTGATTCATTTTCATCCAATATCATATCTACAAATTCATCTGAAGCGGGATACAAATGAAAACGATAAATCTAAGCAATAGCTAGTTGATGCCCCAAATTAACTTCATGTGGTCTATTTTGATGTGACATATCCATGTTTTTCAAAGTTTACAATGTGACAGTAGAAAGACAGCGGCTGAGGCCAACGCTACTATGGGCATGTTACAAACTATAAAAAGTTACATTAAAAGCCTAATTGACTAGATATTGTGTTGTAGGATAAATGATAAACACTGTAACTGTCTTGAGTGATATTTGGGCTCAGGTCTCGCCTTGTCCGCTATCTCATTTTCTTACCTTCCACCAAATATCACATGAACATACAGTGTAGATACAGAGTTAAAGTTTCATGTGCATCTATCTGTATGGCTGTTGATTTGATGTTTATATCTTTACTTTTTTGCTGGTCTTGGATTTGGGCGGTGGTGGTTTTTCCTCCTCGCTCTCCTCTGAGGAGCTCTCCTCTTCTGACTCCGACTCCTCCTCACTTTCACTTTCCTTCACCACCTTGACAGGCTTCTTGACTGGCTTCTTGGGTACACTGTTCTGGGGAACATCAGAATCATCCGACGACTCTTCTTCCTCACTTTCCTCAGAATCATCAGACTCTTCCTCACTCTCTTCATCACTTTCATCCTCTTCCTCATCCGAATCCTTACTTTCATCATCTGAGTCTTCATCTACAAGCATAACATTGGCAAAATACAGAATATAAGTAAATATTGCTTTACCTACAGTATTGTGATATTCTTTTTGAGTAAGTTTATTTTCACATTTGAATTTGACAATTTCAGATGAAATATCATTTTGAAATTATTCAATATTTGACTTGTGATAAATGTGAAATTACACATCTACTCAAAATTTGACTTGTGATAAATGTGCTCAATGATGAGGAATGGATGGAAAGAAAGACAGACATTGGAGATGATAGATGTGTGTGTGTGTGTATGAGATATTATGGTTCATTCCTGTAATCCTATATGATTTAATGGTATGCTAACACACAGATACCCTGAAATATTAATTATTACACCAGTTACAAGCTTTTTACACACTCCTTGCACAATACATTTCCCACACAAAACACCTCGCACATGAAATGTTTCTAACATGATACATATGTTCCTATATACTTCTCGCATGGTTTGCACACTACTCATATGATATGCATGAAATGATTCACACACTCTAAGTATCATCCAAGCTCTATGGAAACCCTGCACATGCATTCCACCTGATTGGATCAATGCATGTATGTGTAATATGTATGAAATCAATTCTTAAAATCTGCAATATTAAACTGCATTCACAAAGAAATGCACCACTAATCTATTAAACCATTTTCCCCAATAGATTAATGTTCTAAAAACAATACATTTCTTACATGTAACGAAACATTTTCTACACCATTCTCACACTCTTTGTACATAAAATGATACATTTCTTTCACAAAACGAAAAGTTTCTCACAAAAGGTTTCTCAGAGGAAACGAAATTTTTCTCACTTGAAACGATACATTTTTGACACAAAATGAAATGCCTTTAAAACATTTACAGGTAAAGTTATACATTTCAGGGACTGTATATGTACAATGTCTTAGAAAAAAGAAACAACCAATTTACAACAAAATAGACATTCACCCACCCTCTGAGCTTGATTCACTTTCGGAATAGAACCCTCTCTCTTTGATCGGCTTTTGTCGGCTTTTTTCCGACTTTCCAGTAATCTCGGGGACAGGAAGTTCGACGTTCCGCACCGACGGATCAGGCGCCTCCTCTGGCCACTCAGGCAGGTCTCGGTATCCTGTGGCTTTGTTGTTCAGAATGTGTGAAAGGGTGCCCAGCTGATATTGATCCTGGTCTAAAAAACACAACACTGATGATGAGAAATCATATCTTGTTCTTTTTAGTAGTACCATGCATCCACGTATGTATATGTAACTTTGGGGATCTGGGTTAGAATAGGTCCTCATTACCCCTTGCGTGTCGTAAGAGGCGAATGAATGGGGCGGTCCTTCGGATGAGACCGGAAAAACCAAGGCCCAGTGTCACAGCAGGTGTGGCACAATAAAGATCCCTCCCTACTCAAAGGCCCTGAGTGCCGAGCATAGGCCTAAATTTTGCAGCCCTTCACCGGCAATGGTGACGACTCCATATGAGTGAAATATTCTCGAGTGGGACGTAAAACAATAAATAATCAATCAATGTAAATTTACATAAATTTTAAGAAAACAAAATGGTTTGTTCAACACTGATGACCCCGCAAGCCAGCAAATTAATTTTGGTACCAAAAGAAAGGTCCTGTCACAAGGAATGCATATGTGAAATATGAAAGTCCTATCATTAACATTAACCATTAAAAAGTTATGACCAACGTTTAGGTTTTTCCAAACTCCAAGGTGAAGGTCACAAAGACAAAATTAATGGTCTTGTCACTAGGAATACACATTTGAAACATGAAAGCCCTAGAGTTGACCATTCAAAAGTAATCGCCATGGTTAAAGTTTTAGTGGACAAATAGACAGACAGACAAGATACTCCAAATCTCCAATTATGGGCACATAATACAGGGGCCATTCAAATATATTTTTCATGAGATAAGCACTTCACAGTGAGATCCCTAAAAGAACAAGATGTGTCTGTGAAACACTAATGCCCCCCCCCCCCCCCCCCTTCCAAATTTCAAATGCCATAAAGCCCTATAACTTACCATTTAAAAGAATGTTAATTTTTGGGAAAGCAAGTCAAAGTTCAGGATCAGAATGACATGAGTTTCTACATAATTATTTTAACACAGCAGGTCTTGTGGAATTTATCTTAGAAATAATACCACAACATAAATAACAGGGAACTAGAAATCTCAAGTTATCAAAAATGTATTGTGATACAGCATATTCATATCATGATGTGCATCATATTGTGAGGTAATCTGCAATATTTGGACCCAAGTCTCCAGAAATAATACATCTATAGCCAGATAGACAGAGTGAAACAGACTTTATCTGCAGGGAGTATACTAAAGCTTTAATTCCAAGCCTAAACTACCATGATTCTCTTACCTTCAAATTTGGATTGAAGAACAGGGGCAGGCTTTGTTGCTAAAAGTATTTTCTTAGCATGTTTGGCCAAAGGTCCTTTCTCCGCAGGCAGGATTAGCTGTCGAAGAAATCTGCACCTGTCCCTGATGTCGTAATTCTGGTCGTACTTTGCTAAGTTGAATACATACTGACACAGAAGACGAGTTTGTTTGGAGTTGGTGAGACAGAGTTTTGCTGCTAAGTTTAAAATTTGAAGTTTGACTATATCCTCCTGTAAAATAACAACACATCATCACATTCAAACCTTCATTTTACACAAAAGAACACTGTAATTCAAAGGCAAAACAATTCCCTTTATATCTTTTTTCATTTTCCCTTTTAAGAGCACTGCAGTTTTCTGCATCCCCATTCTACCTGCTGTCAGAGTCTAGGGGAAATGAAGCTGAGATGGAAGTACCAGTACATGTAATTAGACTTTTATCAAAATTGTTAAATCATTGAAAGGAGGTTTCTCTAGTTTGAATAATTACAATCTTATAAAAGTACACAGACTGGTTTCCATGAAAACAATTTCTGAACTGTCCAAAGCTGAAAATCTAAATTGATGCTAAATTAGCTGTGGTAGATCCAAAGTCATGTAAAACTAAAAATAATGTGAGCAAAGCTCACTTAGAGATACCCCCCCCCCCCCCCCATACGTAGGTATAAAATCATTCAGATCAAAATTTAAAACAGGACGTGCACAATCACATCATGCATCAAAGAATCCCTGAAAGTTTCATAGAATGTATATTTAGCAAGAGCTAATTTTGCGACTCTATAATTCCAGGAAAGATGACTATTATCTCCAGTATAGAATAAATTGTTAGCAATATTCAATATTAGCAATCTCATCGCATTCGCTAATACTACCAAAATTAAATCCTTGCTAAAAATTCTGCTTATACATCATATACAAAGATGACTGACCAACTTGTTCTGACTTCATTGAAAATTCATATTTGAAACATAAAAATATTTGGCTTGAATCTTTTTATGTATGTATACAAAAAGAGAAGGTTAAGACTATTTAACGAAAACAGTGATGTTTTCAACTTTTGCCATATATATACGATAATATATAAACTTGCAATTGTCATATTTAAAGTCATCATGACAAGTAAAGTCTATAACCTACCTCACTAATGAATGTTTTGGCCATTTTCCTGAGGACATCAGGCGCTATCTTTGGTACCCTTTCACTGTATTCTCCAATCAACCACAGGATACTGGCTCTTGCCATGGGAACGGTGATCTGATCCACCATTTTGGCCATGTGTATTATGATGTCCTTATGTTCTGAGGACTAAAACAGCAAGTCTAGGTGTTCATGTATTTTCTATCATCAGAAACGTTAAAGTGCCTCATCATTATGAAACAAGGGGAATACTACTGCAATGCTCAATTGAATTCAAACTTTAATTACTTGGAACAGTGCATAAAGCTTTATCCAGAGGAAGGTCACGATTAAGTGTACTTATGTACAGCATCACCTTGGTATATCGCCAGCTGTTGTCCCAGCTTATTTTGGCATTATAAAGAGTTAGATCATTTTAGTTCTTCCGTTTGAAAAAAAAGGTTGATCAATTAATGAATTATTGTCCTTTAATTGTCGTCTACAAATGACAAGATATGTAAATGCAAGAAATTGTTTGCAATAGTTCTTAAAACTGCATAACTTGTCATAACAAATACACGTGAAATATTAAAGCCCCATTATTTACCATTCTTAGTTATGGCCAATGTTAAAGTTTTTGAAAAGTAGGTAAGTTCATGGTCAAGAGGACAAAAAGTTCAGCACCAGTGGAAATGGCTTGCCATAAGGACTACACATGTGAACTATGAAAGCCCTATCATGTACCATTCAAAAGTTATGGCAAATATTAAAGTTTTTCCTGCAGACAAACTGAGTTTAACAGACAGGTCAAAACCAAATATGTCCTGGATTTAAAGATTCTGGGGCATAAAAATCAGAGAGGGCTACACCATTGCAGCTATGCATCCTCATACATTGTTGAGGTAATATGTCTGTATAGTACATATGTACAATATAGTTTACAAAACAGAGTAATACATATAAATGTAAAGTATTAATGTCTGTAAATGTGTTATACAAACTAAGGTACTAAATGACTGGAGGGAATCCCCATCTGAAGACTCATTCAATATTTCATGCACTCTCGTATTTGCAATGCAATACAGCACACAGGAATTGCTACCGACATGAACAATTTGCAAATTTAAAAATTTCTGATATTTGGCAGATTGCATTTAAATTTAGAACATACTAAATCTGAAAAGCAGTATTTCCCCTGAAGTAAACGGAAAGCTTAAAGTGGATGTATTTCCTCCTCCACATGCATGAGGGAAGAGCGCTACACTATCGTATTCCTGTATTTCTACTGAAACATCAAAAGCATAACACTTTTCAAATATGTATACTGTATTTAGGTTGCAGTGATATAAATTTAAAAAGTGGTACACGCTCGAGAAAATTCTTATTTATAGAAACAGAGGGAGACAGCATGCTTGATTTATCTACCCCTCCACCGTAATACAATGTACCGTTTTGTGTCCCTTTCCTGTTGACTAAATCATGAGAATACACAATTGGTTTAACCTCAAACAAACATATGTATGTACATTTTTTAATCTGTAGAAAACAATTTCTAAATCTTTGTAGAAAATCTTGAGATGATATCATGCACTTCTGTTTCACCCAGGTGGGTTGGATCTGTGTGTACTTACCTGCATCTGGAGCAACTTTTTGATCACAACAACACTTTCTGCAACAACACTCTCTGCAGAATAAAATGTAAACAACAGAGTAATACATGAAAGAAGATGCAAGCAGTAATTGGCATAAAAATTCCTAGTATAAATAAAACATTCCCTTTCATGTTGGTATTCCATTGACACACAGTAGTGATAAATGGTAAATTTGAATAAATATATTGAACTTCTGCTCCTATTTAATCAACTTCCATGTACCACAAAAAAGCTATATTATGAATCTAATTCTAACTTAAAAATTGTGATAAAAAGCTTTATTTCCTCTGTAGCTTGTAAGATTAGTTCTGATTGGTTAACAAGCCAAGTGTAAATTTCTGTACACCTTGCTGAAGCAAGAAGTAAATAAAGTGACGTCCAATGCAATGTGTATTCACATGCAAGGAAAAAATCCAGTGATGTTGTTCCTTAAAATGTATTTGTCATAATTCACTTAACGTAAAAAAGATTTGTCAAAATTCAATGTATTGTGAAATTATGTTTAATATTTACTCCAGCAGGTAAAACATGCAAAATATCCAACATGTATCTAAATATATATATCATTTGGTTATGTAGAATAAGAGATTTGTTATCAAGGGTACACCATACACCCTTTCACCTGCAGCCTACATTGTGCGAAATACAACCCAGAACAAACTATTAGTCTAAACTCCTTACTCTACACGTATTTCAAAGAGAACCTTACCATCCCTGTTGGACATGAGATGAACTAATCCACTGAGGCAGGTGTCCGTTATTTCTGCGATGTTGCTGGCACATCGCCCAATGGCTTGGATTGTAGCTGCAGCAAATTCCTTGTCAGTGCTGGTCACATACGTCTGTAATTGTAACAAGAACACTACAACTCACGTGTTAAAATTTTGGTAGAGGCCTACCTGTTAGACATGACTATGTATTTCGTTTTTCTTACAGATGTGCAGTGGGAGAGATTTTTGATAATTGGTCAATTTTTGGCAGTTTTTATCATGTCCCAACGGCCCCCGAGGGTGCAGGAGTCCTGAAATTTACACTTCATGTCCCCATTGTCCCAAAAATGCTTTCTAATACCAAAACATGGAAAGAATTAGAAAAATAGTTCTCAAGAAGTTTAAAAGTTTGATTGTTAATAAATGATAGACAACAAAGGATGTTGACCAATTGCAATAGGTCACCTAAATGAGTCTAAAATGACTCAAATATTACCTGGCAATGTTCAGTCTCTGAATTTATTCCTTGTCACATGCAAAAACATGGCCATTCTTTAACAAAAATACTATTACAAAATACAAATGAGATTTCAAATCCACTGACCTGGAGTTCTCTGAGAATGATGGAAATGTTCGTCTCTGTGGCTAAACTGGTCAGAATCTCCAGCTGTCAATTTGTGGACATATACATATAATATGGTGGAATGAATTGCACTTTATATAATTAGAAAAGTAAAATCAGTCAGATTATATAGAAAATTTTTAACCTACCTTTAGCAGTTTAATGTGAGTCGGGTCACTGGATCTCACATAGAAACTTTTCAGGTATGGTTCAAACATGTCCTGAAGTGTACAAAAGATCAGTTAGAAACAACATCCTGCAAACTATTAGTAGGTTTATAAAACTGTATGAAAATAATGTTTTCTTAGAATCAAATTTGAGAAGAATTAGAATGTGTATTGGGTCTTCATTTTGTGTTTTTATTTTGATTTTTATGGAACACCCAATTAACCATTGTGTGTAAACTCATATACTGTAAAGGGGGGAATATTCGCGTGGGTTTTATTTTCGCTATATTCGCGATCATATCAACTATCGCGAAAATAAAACCACCGCGAAGTGCTGTTCAAATGTATTTGGTACATGATTTAAGCCTAGAATATTTACTATCCGCGAAATTTAAACCATCGCGAAATGCTGGAAGATAAAAAATCGCGAAATTTTAGCCCCGCAAAATTAAAGCCCTTTACAGTATCTATATGCATATCCATACTACGAAAACATTGAAAGTTAGAACTCTCCTAATACCCCCATCCCAGCTTGGCATGTACATTTGGAAAGTTCAATATTTTCCCTGAATATATCTGATACAGCCACATGAACCTATGAATTGTACATTGCACAATTACTGCCCATACAATAATTCTATGATCCCATTCCTTGAAGGATTCTAAATCACTTGACTGAGAACCTTGAAAGAAAACACACACACATACATACATATGTATATAAGGGTATTAAAACATAGGTAAATGCATTTTAAAATGTGGACATTTTCATTTTGTGTTAATATTCATCACTGGAAAAGGCATAAATCCTATCCTGAACAAGTCAGTCTCAGACATGGAAGTACAAAGGCAGCAAAATGTGTCATATCAGTAATACCACTTGTTCACTGAAAGTGAAATCTACATCAGCTGCGACATCTAGGTCATGAGTTCAAAAAAGCATCCAAAGACGTGTCAGGAGAACAGTTTTGGTGTGTGTTTCACTTGACATAAAGTAAGAACAGGCCTTAATATTGTGTCTACTGACGTACAGACGAAAACCATGGTGGTACCAGAATATCCTCCTCCCAAAAATTTATAGGGGAAAGTTAATCAAGCCCCCTGACATATACATTTATACAGTTATGTGAGAGAGAGAAAATTAAAATGCTGAATGCTCATTACCTTTCTTGCAACAGTCATGGTGGCAATGTTGCTAAGAACAATATACTGGACCTCTCTACAAGACAAAGCATGAACACAAAAATTTTACTTCAGGAAAACCTTTCTGAAACATGAACCTGCAGTCTAAAAACCTATAAAAATACTTACTTGTGACCCCTTAAAAGACGGATCAATGCCTTCCCAACAACTCCAACCTCTGACTTGGGAGCACAGTGGTGGTAGAGCTGAGCCACTGACATAACAACCTGTAAAACATTGTACGTTTAAACAAATTGTAACAACCTGTAAACATTGTAGGTTTAAACAAATTCTAACAACCTGTAAAACATTGTAGAAATTTATTTCTTATAAAAATGGCAAAAAAGAAAAATTTTATACCCAATGGAACAGGTGGATTCAATAGGTTTTTTTTAAACTCTCTCTCTCCCACATATTTTCAGCAATGCATTTGTTGTTTCTTGTCTTTTTATATATAGACCTACCGTATATCTGATATATGTGACCCCCCCCCCCCCCCCCAAAAAAATGACCTTGTAGGTTTAAACAATCAAATTCTAACAAAAGAAAGAAAATGATTGTGCTAAATGCATGATTCTTGTCACTATGTGAATGCTATTCTGCTTGTTTTATAAGACATTAATTTAATAAATGGCATACAGAAGCATTGCGGCTGTTGAGCAGAGGTTTGGCCTGCCTAAGAAGCAATCGATGATCCGTGTCCATCATGTACGGTTTCTTTTTGGGATCTTTATCATCGTCTTCTGCTTCATCTTTCTCCTCATCTTCCGATTCATAGAAATTTTTACTTTCTTCACCCGTTCCCTGAAATGGTCATTTGTGGACAATGGTGTATCATGAAATATGTTACCCTATATAGTAATTGTCACCAAACATTATCTTTCCTCACAGTGACTACCTATGACTTTCATGATAAACGGTATTAAACTTTGCGAGTTATCCTTTTTAGCATGTGTATGGTACTTATATCAAATATCATGGCTCTAGTATCAATGACAGTCAAATCTAATTAGGTAGAAGCCAGCAAGATCATCTATTTATGAACATTTAAATTCTTACAAGCAATTTGTAGAAATAAATGTTACAGAACATATTCTTCAAACTTCATTCATGCATGAGAGATTTGTAACTGTTGTATCAAAGCTGTCAACACTATACAACAAAGCTTTATTGGGTGACACAAACTGAGAAAAAGCTTTAGATCACGTACATCTTGACTGGGTGACACAAACTGAGACAAAGGTTTAGATAACGTTCATCTTGATTGGGCGACACAAACTGAGACAAAGATTTAGATTACGTACATCTTGATTGGGCGACACAAACTGAGACAAAGCATTTAGATTACGTACATCTTGGAATGGGTGACACAAACTGAGACAAAGCTTTAGATTACGTACACCTTGATTGGGCGACACAAACTGAGACAAAAGCTTTAGATTACGTACATCTTGATTGGGTGACACAAACTGAGACAAAGATTTAGATTACGTACATCTTGTTGGGCGAAACACAAAACTGAGTCCTGGCGTAGCGGGTCATCGTCCCAATAATGACCACCTGACCCCACTCTTCTACATCCACCAACAGGTTGCACAGCTTACGGTAATTCTTATGGATCAAGTCAATCCTCTCAGGGCATACCTCCTCAAAGGCTTGAATGGCACTACCAGCTACCAACTAAAAGCATAAAAGGCTCATTTGTAACAAAAACACAGGGTGGGCAAATCTCACAGAACTAACCCTAGTGAAGGCCAATGACAAGAGGGGCTTACACTTAAAACATTTGATTTTTCAAACATTGGAGCAAAATAAATTGGGAATTTTTCAGACTTAGATTTAACAATTAATATTATTTTTTGGTCATGCAATAAAATATCTCTAATCACTTTCAACTTATGGTAGGTTTTCCATTCTAGCTGTGTATAAACACAATTTTGAAGATTGATTCATTTAATAAAACAATATTGACATTTTTTTTTCCTGTTAATATAATGTTTTAGCAACCCCCAAAGCAAAATTGTTTTGTTGGGAATGTGACAGAGTACAGTTCATCCATAGATGGAGCTTTTCGGAAAGTTTGGTCTAGATGGAGCGTATGATAGTCACATTAAATATAAACATTGTGGTTGTAGGGTAAAACCTCCTCAACTTTGTATAAAAGGGTTATCAACAAACAAATTGTGTTCTAGGATCACACAATGTATCAAAATGATGTCCTTTGATGATTGTATTTTATGAGTTACAGTCTACCTACTGTAGTTTTGTCCCCAAGTAATTTCTCGATGACTTCAACTAATTGTTCTTTGCTCTCAGGGTCAAGGCTAAAAACAAATTAAATTAGAAAGCATAAGTCAACAAATGTAGCGCTAAATTATGTAGCATAATGGAGTGAAATACAGATACCTTAATGTACATTAATAGGATTTTCTAAATGTAGGTCAAAGGTCAATATAAAGGTCACCAGGTCAAAAGTTTGCTACCAATGGAAAGGTCTTTGTCACAAGGAATAAAAATGAAAGCTGTATCTCTTGCTGTAAAAGATATGACCACTGTTAACTTCTTTTTTTTAAAAATCCAAAAACTTTTGGTATCAAGAATATGCATATCAATTGTGAGGTATCAATCAATTCAGGAAGTTTCTAGCTCTGATACTTCCATGCAGAGCAACATGGTTCTAATAAAGATACAGACTATATTTTAAGTCCTTTCTGATAAATGATTTGATGTGGCTTTAGGCAACAGATCCAAAATGGAAAAAAATTGCTGTTCTCCTAAAACACATTCCACAGCAGTATAATGTCCATGAATTGAAAATTATAAGGCATACTGCTCACATAAAATATGAATTGCATCCAAATAGACATTTTCAAAGTCCGTATCTGTGTAGAGTGTATTTAAACATTACATTGCATCTACAATGTCTCGCATTTCCTCTTTTACCTGTAGAGCTTCGGTATGGCATGGGCTGCTGTCTTTCTTACATACGGCGACATGTCCATTACAGCCTCTTTGATGGCCAGCATCATGATAGGGGAGATCATAAGGACTCGAATACTGGACAGAACTCGCAATGCACTGGCCCTGATCAGCTGATTGGGGTCTTTCAGAGCTCGCTGAAAAGTACTGATGGACAGAAGAGCTAAGTCCTGCTGCTCCTCTGCATACCGGGTAAGATATACATACACTAGTTTCTTGACCTGTAAATAGTAAAATTTGATAAACTGTATTGCTAAAGAAATGCATGTATAGAACTATACATTTATATCTGATCAAAATTTAAGCATGAACAAGTCATCTTGCCTCTAAGTTCTTGGATACAACATTTTTCACAACAGCTGGGAATAAATCGGAAGCATCTTTTCCTTTTGCCACCATCTGTCAAAGATAAAATAAAGGATTTAAAAGAAAACCTCACTTTGTGTCTGCGGAATTTTCTTCCCTTGAAATATTTTTGTCAAACCAAAAATCAAATAATACAATACCCCAATTATTCTCTTCATAGCATCCAACTTCAAGTTGTCTTTATTTCCATCTAACATTGCTTTTAAATCTTCATGCCTGCAAAGAAAAAATAATGATGTTTTGAAAATTAAATTGGCTCAGTGGTTATGAAGAAGCCAAAAATGTTATTATTATTTAAGCCAATGAGAGACCCTGGCAGGAATTTTTTGGTGTGAATATCAGGTTGTTGGCAGACACGTTAAAGAATGTCTCATCTTAATAACAAAAGCTGTAAATTCGCTCTATTATTTACCGTGCTCTGTCAATTGTGACGTCATGCTGTCAGTACGTTAGATTTTGAAGACGTAGCACTTAGAATGCGATGTCATAGCTAATATTGGAGTTGTAAACACAGCGTAACGGATGTACAAAGGTAAAGGACTATTCAGACTAGAGCTCGACTGTAGGATTTACGTAAAAGTTGACCGGTAGCTTTGATAAAGTCAGAAAAGCAGCGCGTGCGGATTCATGAATTATGCCAACCACGTGATAACTATCCGTCTCTACCTTAACACTATGTAATCTAGAGGTAAGAAATGCAAGTTTCATTGTCATAGTAGGACATCTAAGGTGAAAAGTTGAAGCCCGCAAGAAATTCAGTGAAAACCATATTAATCACAATAAGTAGTCGAAGTTCAGGCAATTTTCTCGAATCACTTTGTATGGGTCTGAGAAGCGGAAGAGGCGTCATCTAACCTCTAAGATCTTGCTGATATTAGTATACATGTAGACCCCCTCCTATTATTATTGACAAAAATACAAGTCTTGTGATAGATCAATTACAACGGGAGTGGTACCTTAATGTTCTACGCATATCTAAATTCATATTTTATGTTCTTCTAGTTTGAATAATTTAGCTGTATCTTGGGAGTCGAGTCAGTCGACATGCCTATACGACATTCTTAATTTCTGTGGAAATGAGGGGTTATTCATATTCGGTCTTTCTTGCCCCCTTGGGCATATATTTGAAAAAACCCTCGTTTCCACAAAAATTATCACATTCTATACTGTTGCTCATGTTCAAGTGTTCTTTGCGAGTCCATCTTTTAGATTACTAAACTTGTAGATATACTGTTTCAAGAGAAATACCTGTATGTTTGGTTTTTTGTTTTTTTTTCAATACTTAAATGATATGCCCAGGCATTGATTGGATTTGAAGTTTGTGACATTGCAACTGTCAACTTGGGCCTGACTCAGGTCTGCCTTGATTGAACTTAATCACAAAATAGGTGAAGCTCGTCAAAAAATACTTTTAAAAGCATCAATATGGAACAATGCAGTATACAGATATGAATATTTATATCGTTCAACCTTAAAACTTGTACAGTATTTAGCTAGAGTCAGAAGTCTGTTTTGTACCGTTTGAAATTCTCATTGAAGAAGCTATTGCTTGCGGGATCATTTGAAAAATCACCCTCTCCGCTTCCAGTAGATGGGGGTTTATCACTGCCAAACCCAGTGCTACCCATCTGAAAGCTGTTGGACGTCATTTTCCAGAAAGCCGCTACCGTGGCAGGTGTTCCCTGTTTTCAATGGCTTCTGCAACAACTTCCGGTGGCTGGGTGCGTACGATTGAGTGTGCAAATTCACAGCGACATCGAATGTGAAAATATTAGATGATGTGGGGACATGTCGCCACTTTTAGTCTTTCTCAAAATCTATTCTCACTCCAAGAGATGCTTAATTACAATGTCAAATGAGAATGATAGGTTGCTTACCAGACTTGGTAATTTATTAATCAGTATTTTTAAAACAAGAACTTGACTTTTTAATAGTACAATACAAGAACAAAAAAATATAAAAGAGTAATATTAAATCAATACTCTAGTACAAGTTTACATGTTTAATGTATGTATATTACATGTAACTATACATAGATGCTATAAACATAATTATATTTACATTTACTGTTTAATTTCCTAATATTTACATTTACTAGTTTAATGTTCCTAATAAAAAGCATTAGAAATCTATTTTGATGGATAATGTGCTTATAACTGCAAAACCGAAGTTGTTTGGGATAGATGAATACAAAGAACTACGTGTCGAGGGTTTTAACAGAATATGTAAAGCTCATATGACATCGATTTAGGTTGACAAACTTGATTATACAAAGACAATGTTAGACAAGGCTTAATAATTTAAAAATTGTTGTGTTTGCCTTTCCGACCTCGAATTATTTCGGACGTAGGGGTCGGGTGGTAATAAATAATATTTTATTTTTTCCTAAGCCAAAAATACCCTACTATCATGTAGGACCCTTATTTTTGGGTAGTGGTCGAATGAACAAACTATGTTTGTTTCCTAGTATGAATGAATATAGTTCTTAGTCTGTACTGCTTTTGTAGATGCATACTACAAGTAACATATATATATACACATGATATATCATGTATGTACTTTGTTTTTTGTTCTTTCTTTAACTTGCACATATAGTCGATACTATTATTGGTGTCTTCGCGTGAGCACATACCAAACGTAGGAAGAAGTGCGAAAAGGGGGGGGGGGGGTACGCAAAAACCATAACACTCTAATTTCGTATTGGTCAGATCAAGTATTAGTCACCAAAGTGACCGTTTTTCGAGTGGCCGCCAACACTCGTGTAAATATGCTCACTATGGCATAGGAATGTAATTACTAGTACGTGCAAAATCAACTGAAACATGTGTATGAAAAATATTATTCTTTTTGAAGAACTTCGTATCATTGCGCTTGCATGTCATATTTGATCTAAAACTGGTTGGCTCATAAACTCATGCTAAACTACTGAGTTTACCCATATCAAAAAAAAAAAGTCAGTGGGGTACACTTTCCGCTCAGGAAAAATGAAGGATAACAATATTTTTATTGTATTGATTTATTTAGTCGTATGATTTCCCCTGTGCTGATAGGGTAAATTAAAATTTTTTAAAACAAACGTGGTAAACTTAATGATGTTGGGTATAATATAACGTATACTTACAGGCACGGTAAAATAAGATTAGTGTTTTTGTCATGCACTACTATACTTCGGGTTATACTTTAATACGGGTATTTACTATGGCTGATATGCATGCATGATCATCCGTTGATTTATTTGAACCATTTCAGCGTGCTATGTATTTAGAACTATGCAAGGTATGTGCGAGGTGAGCGCAAAGACGTGTCGGGGGCTGACACTGGTATGCACTATATTCTACTTGCATTTATCAAATAACCATATTTGGGAGTTAAAAAATATGTTCGCTGTGCAGAACATTATTAATTCCTGGACGAGTTTCGGACCGAACTTAGCTGTGTCTGTCATATATGTCGACACATTTCATATTACAAATCAAACTGGTGACACATTTTTAGTTTACAGCAAGGACTACGGAGTGTGTCAGGTTGTGATTGACAGTACGGACTGTGGGTCTAGTGAACGATTACGATGTACTCGTATTTTGTCTACCAATCATTGTTAGGTGGGTGTAGCATTTTGCATATTTCATCTCTCTCTACTATATATCTTTTTGACATTGTGTATTACTCGCTCGAGCGTTTCGCAAGATGTAGGTGAAGGAATTTTCATCGAACAGGTATTTAATATCGATGTATCTTCTCTCTCTACTCTTTCGGATAGATCTCCTCCTCTACTGCTCTCTCATCATTACCTAGTAAAATGGATATCGTACGCTATCAAATATGATTTGCTATTATAACTAACACAGAGACAATAATATGCTTTTTTTCACAAACTATCGTCTTTTTGGAGGTTTTTAGAGATTAAGGATCTTACTTCCATTAAGTAAATGCAGTCCCAGCAGAATTTTTCCTCGGACCAAAATAATCCACATAGTGATCTTAAATATCAGAATACCCACTGAACCGTTTAGATCCACAACGTTCTCTATTGTATAAAAGATAAACCATATTGATTTCTCTCAAACGTTTGTGAGACGAACAAAATAATTGTGACATCTGGACGGACATTTTTTTTCTATAGCGGACACAATTCTGTTTTACATTTCTGATGATACGAGCAGAGTTTTACGTCTTGTTAGTCGCCATGGTGAATTTGTCGTCTTTGCCATTTGTTGATGACACCAGTTATTAAATTATTATGTGACTGTGATTTTCCCTATTATAAAAGATAATTCACAGTGGTGTATATACAAAGTTGGAATTTAAAATAGATAACATAGGATAATTGACCTTATACTCTATTATAGTATATTCTCACCAAAAGGCATCTCGTAGGGCAACACACTCTAGACAAGGCGATAGTGCGACGCTTACACGCTTGAATCAGGTTGGTTTTAATATATAACTCGACTTATTATTTGCCACTCAAATATGTATATACTACTTGTGCATAAGTGCAGGGGGAGAACAGAGTGGTTGCTATTGTTTGTATATAGACGCTAGATGATGCACTAGGTTATATGTTGATCTAGTTCGATTGTTGGTTCAATTAACGAGAAATGATCCTGAGGCAATAGCAAATGACAATGTAGACTTTGTTCCAGCATAATGTCCACGTGTTGGTATGAACGAAAAGGAAAAAACGCAGTTGGTATATACCTTTACGAATCCACTCGTCTTCGCACTACCTATATGGCGTGTAGCCAGGTTAAGATTTCCGTGAGCCTAGTATATGAACAACGCAAACGTGCAGGAATTTCACTTGTACTATGGAACACTGCTTTTATTATATCAGATAGGTTAAGAAGAAGTAAGGTACGCTTTTGAATGTGAGGGATAATGCACGGTATCTGGTTTGTCATAGATAAGATAGAACTGATTCTGAGATTTCGAGTAAATAGTGCCTGGAAATCTGTTACATGGTTCTTCGGAGACAGTATGGTGGACAGATGTCTCCGGCACCTCCGAACTGTGGACCGTGTTTTCGGACAGAGTAGAAGATCTAGCGGAGTACACCCTTTCAACAGTCCACATTAATTAGGAAGATAGGAGGGGTGGTCGTAAAAATCTCAGACATATTTCATTTTTGGGTAGTAAACAGAATAGTTGTCGAACGCCTCCCGCTCTAGTAACAATAATGAGAGTCGACACATCAGACTGTTTTTCAGTCTAGGGTTGTCGCAACAAAAATATGCTAGATGGAGACAACAAAGAATCGGGCAATGTAGATAGTAACACGGCGGGGGGAAATACCAACATAAAAGCATTTTTCAGAATACGAAATCCCTGATATCTCTAGAGGTGGCGGGGTTGTCGCGGACGTGCGTGCGGTGCGTGATCGAGCGACTCGAGTCAGGGGACCAACCATATGTGCGGGCGGAGTTACAGAAAGATTATCAAGGGATTCTCAATTATAAAATGTATAGGGCACCAATGGTATGGAGGTTAATATAGTAACTCTCTTCCAAGAAAAAGAAACCAAGAAATACAAATCTACCAAGTTGGTTCACAAAGTGAGCGATATACACAGGCTGAGGCTCTCACTTCCTATTCAAATTTAATTCGGTAGTTTTTATATTCTTGAATGACTCTCGTAATCTTATAAATAAAACATGATATATCGATAACGATTACTTGTCCTCAAATTTAAGATATTTACTATTAACGGAAATCTATGTGTGCAGTAATGAATCACCTCGTACATCTATACATTTTATTGATAGACAGATTCCGCAAAGTTACTCAGCCAGTAAACATGAGCGCTAGTTTGTCTACATGATGACCTGCTACTTACCCCAGGACAATGTCACTATCCGGCGAGAGAAGATCTGTTTACATACTCAGTACTTGGTAACTGGGGTACAAACTAAAGCGAGACACATGAAACATCACATATCATCCCAATGTGCTTAAGCAAATGATCTCACTGTATATATAGCAAGGACGTACAAATTATATAAATATATCGAGGTTGAGAAGAGACGTATCAGTACGTGCAACAATAGGGCAAGCGCGGGGAATAGTAGCAAACACAAGAAATCTTTACAGTAACGTGACAGCTAATGTAACAATGTCGTTAGTCTAACATCTTTGCACCTTCCGCCAAGTTAGAGGCATGTTTAAAAATAATAATATTGAACAGTGACCAATGACGGGACAAAGGTTTTTAGGGGAAAGTCTATAGTGAGAAGTATGTATACCAAACAAGACGTTTTGCCAATACTGTAGAAAGTCTAGTGTTAACATGCTGTTTTACATTTAAAAAAGTAAATATGTAAAAACACTGCCAATGATGTTCATGTTGGGCCTTTTGCGAATATATTGTAGTAATTGTGTTGTGTGACCAATAACTAGTATTTGTAAAATTTTTTGTGTATTATATTAGATCGAGATAGATTTATTGTTTTATATGCCAAAAATTCAGGGGCTTTCTTCTTTAGGCATATATGTTTCTCTTGCGCACCTTAAGGAATAAATTCTACTCTTCATTCTTTTTGTTTAAATTAAAGTCGTAAATTTTGGCTTCCTGGTAAAAAATGTTTTGCCTATCTTGAATGCTGGTGGCAGGATGTTTGTAGTACTAGGTTTTAGTTCTATTTTCTCATTATTTAAAATTATATAGATGATACTTGTGAAAATAGGCCTATTATTAAAATTTAGTCTCTGCATGGAGATGATAGATTGTTCTAGCATAATTACTCCGAACAGCATTAATTTTTATGAATTAATTTTCAAATTTTAGGAAGTTCGATTGGAATCACCTATTTGGCAATTTCAGATTTGTTTGGTCGTCTCAGATAAGGTTATAGGAATCGATAATTTTATATTGGACGAATCTAGGGGACTGACTTACATGTATGTTATGTAAAAAATTTTTATTAGCAGTAACAAGAATACGCACGCCAATATTTATCCTTCTGGGACTTATCTTGTATATCGTTAGCATGATCCAAAAGTTTAGGAGATAATTCACGAAAT
This sequence comes from Ostrea lurida, assembly GCA_903981925.1. NCBI lineage: Eukaryota > Metazoa > Mollusca > Bivalvia > Ostreida > Ostreidae > Ostrea > Ostrea lurida. The sequence goes on along the minus strand of CAJDSM010027109.1, from coordinate 9,990 downwards.
GAGTGCATTGCAAATATGATTTTGTAACCTTGCATGATAGTAGAGGCTGAAGTCAAAATTGACTGCGCATGCTGCCTCTAATTGGGCGGAAAGGCGGGAGAGATTTAAACTCAACCATCTATGGTCTGCGAGATACCCATAGTCACAGCTCCCCGCTCAGAGAAGCAAAAGAAGTATACGAATAGCCGCAACTGAGCATAAACAACGTCTTTGGAAGGAAGTGAATAAGATGGAACCGTCATTTGGTATTCATAAGAGAATGGACTACGCGGGATGGAAAGCTAGAGGTGGTCGCTTGAAGCATGATAAACGCACGGGCCGATTGCGCATAGTAAGAATCTAGCGCAAGGGCAAGGCAAGAGGGTCAGCCCAGATAGGTGGTGAGATACGGCGCAGGGTGGTAGAATGGGTAGATTTCTCTAAGAGGCTCTCTATAATGGAAAAACACCACTCCCACGATTTCTCTATTAAATGTTTCTGGGAAATTCACAGATAAAGCATGCAGAATTGACATAAACACTCAAGTTATAAAGACGTGTTCGTAGCTAGTCCTTTGGAACTCCAGTTTAGTTCATTAATTGATTTATTGTCAGTGATATTTCGTCTCTCAGCATTCTCTCAAGAATGTTTTTAACTGTATAATCCACAATATAAGGTCGATCTGGGGATTTAGGAAGTAAGATATAAGATGAATTCTAGCGACGGTATGTCCTTGCCTGTTTTCAGTTCGATGATTTGAATATTAGTATTGCATAGTCCCAGGGGGGTACGACACTGTTGTTATTATACTCTGTGTGTTAGCATTCACTGGGGGCGACAATATAATTAGTTTACTGGTTCAACGTGTGATCTTTAGGAAGCTAGTGATAGTTGGGGAGGAATGTATAGCCTCAATTACATGAAAATACGGAATATTAAATTTATAAAAATTCTTATTTTCAAATGAGAACATTGTAATGCAATATTATGTTATAAGAAAATAAAAAACACAATGATTTTCTATGGCAATAGAATATTTATATTTTTAATGATTGAGTATCTTCTCTGCGAGATATTTGCATTTATAATGCAGCTTAAAATAGCGTATATGGTATTGACTTGTATTAGTTAGAATATGTCTATACTGTATATACTGCGTCTCAGGCCCTCGTCATTCGCAGTACGAAGTCTCCTTCCTATTACTCGCAATGTAGGTAGCAATCGGAGTGGATCCATTATCCAGCAAGAGAATTGTAAGTTTGTATCAGGTATGTTCATTTATAGGCGAAATTGACGGCATAATTTTAAGCATAAATTAACGCTAACGGCCATTTAAAATATTATTTCAGTAATAGATTTAAACCTTTGTCTCATTTATTTTTGTACATGTCTATCTATATATATAAAATAGATATAAAGAGTGCCAATAAAATTACATTGGATATTTATTACTGCTTCCCCTGTAATATGATGTAAATTAATAGCGTAGTATGGATATATAGAGTGCCTCCAATTCCGCAGTAGTTTGGGATGTTATGCTGATATTTATTATCCGATACTTACAACTCGAGTCTCATTAAATTGTCTTTGACACCGGATTAGTTGTTGCCGGGAAGAGTGCCAATCTCGGTAGTAAGAGAATCAGATGTACATACCAACAGAGGAACTTCTTGCAATGCTCGGAACTAGGCAGCCCAATAGCCAAGATTAGACTACGGAATAATCTGCCCTGACGGTAGAATCACTATTTATTATACCGTGGTCTCCCTGCTTGAAATTACCAAATGCACGAAAATTTTCACTACGAAAGGATAAAAGCGGTGTAGATCTGTAAATGTGAGTTAGAATTAAGAAGAGCTACTCAGAGCTTCGGATTAGAAATTGTTCTCTCTGTAATGCGATAGAATTTCATCAGATCATTTATATTTCATAGTGTATAGCCCTACATTTGCATAGTTCCGTATCCATTCTCTGATCATAAATATTGTTTTTGCGTACGAAGCGGATTTGGGATATAGGGTGGCATGTGCAGCGTTTCTATGTTAACCTTGTGCCTGGGCAAGGCGCGTCAGTCTGTCAGTATGAATGTCATAAACGATGGCATTTTTTAAGTTCAAAAACGTTGGTGGGGTAATCTGAGATATTTTCTTGTTATAAGTTATGTTAAGAGGATTGGACAGACGCATCTGCTTTGGGGCTGGAACCTAATTGCGATTATTTACACGTCGTTGGGACATGAATGACTGGGTAATATTGGATCGGAAGAAGTACTAGTAATACATGGGTGTGTTCTTACCACTGGTCGGATGAAACGAGTGTACACCGGTACGTATAACGGCACCTCACACTCTCTTAACACCGTCCTGTTACACTTCTTTCTCCTTTCACTCTCTCGTTTACAATCACTAATGGAAAGTTACAGACAACAAAACTCCATGGTGCGTATTTTCGCCGCCCTGCAGAGACAAACCTTCTTGGCATGGATCAGTCAAAGGGAACCCAATGTGTAATATTGAGAGAATGGAGACATAGTTCGTTACCGGAAGCGGCGGCGTTCAGATCAGGGCCATTCAAACCCCCCAGTCCCCTGTTCCATAAGCCACTGCAGCCTCTGTACAAGGGCAAATATCCACAGTCGAGTAGGTAAACCCATTTAAATTGTTACATTCTGCAGTACTGTTAGTAACTGCTATGAATATTATATCAATGATATAGGAATTTTTTAATTACTTTGTTAAAGGTGCAGATTTGGACGTATGAATGAAATTATTTTTCGTTTTTAGGTTTCGCTCACATGTGCGAGTTTAGAGCCTATGGGTGTAGCAATGATTCCAGGATGACCTTACGGTGCATGTCATGAGACAAGCAACCGCGGTATGGCACAGCACCAAACAGGTGCTTAGTGAAGAGTATGTGTTCCTGGTGGTGTCTATAGATCAATTATCATCAATCTACCAAGCTTTTTTGCTCCTGTACGTTGGTTAGTATAATTTTACAGTCAATGCCAGCACAACCAGCGGAGGGGCGTCTATGAAGGTTTTGCTAGATCGTGTGGTGAGAGGAGTGCTTGACTTACACAAACTTGCTGAATCTGAGTCTACCCGTAAATGAAGTTTGGCTTTAAAGACTTAATTTTTAGCTTTGGTGCGGTTTACTAACTCTTCCTTATATATCACAGCTAGAATTATCATCCCAATTCATATTCTCCTCTCGAGGCGTACTTTTATAAAATACAGACTGTCAACTAACCAATAGACGTTTAATTTTTTTTTGCTCAGATTTTTAAGTGCGAATGACATCTTCTAGGTTGCTTACAATAGGTAGACTTGGTTTAAATGATGAAGAATTCGTGTATGGAAGGCCCTAAAGGCGGCACAACATGGGTAGTGGAGTATGATGGCAGCGTAAATGATGCTTGCTACTTTTTTCATAGTTAGAAATGGAGGGGGGCTGCCTTTACTATACAGGGACACTTGCTGGGGTAGTAGGCGGGGGGAGATCAAGAATGGGGGGCGGACAGGGTTCAAGGCATAGACGCAACCTGCGTAATGGAAAAAAATATTAGATTCCAAAATTAGTCGATGACTGTAACTTGATAACTGGAGTAGATGTAAGTTATGGAGTCGTTCGAGAAGAGATTAGAGGGAGGAGTGGAGTGGGAGAGCGAGGGAACTGTATTGAAAAAGCTGGCTCGCTTTCGTGTAAAATTACAAGTGACTTGAACTTTGGAGGGACCTTTGAACACCGGCAAGGGGGAAATTCGAACAATTATAACAAAGACTTGTTGAAGCGAAAAGGAAGTGTTGATGGAAGTGACATGGAGATGGTCTTCAGAGACACCTGATGGACAGGAAGCATCTAGTGTATTTTGGGTTACCGAAGTAGTCAAGTTATACGACTATTTTTGAGGGTAGCTGATCAAGGGTTAACTGACTCCACAATAGGGTACACCGTGGGAGCGTTACTAGCTTCACCTTAGCGGAAATGAAGGAGTGATTGTGATGATCCATAACGATACACCCGTAGTGGACTTCTCTCCGTAGGCGCGCAGGATGTAGATCGAAGTTATCTCTGGGGAACAGCGGTTTTGTACAATGGGAGAAGTGTTGGGGTACAGAGAGAGACAGTTCATGTAATACATGGCCCTTTTAATTTCAGTCTTATAGATGTGGCGACAGCCATTGTTTAGAGGCAAGAATCAATGAGCTTGCCTTAATCGTTCTCTCGTAATATGTATTATCGACACACACATAGAGAGGTTCGGCTGCATCCTGGATTGTGGTTTGGAAGGGAAGAGGTTATGCATGTGGATTAAGCCAACATGCATCCGCTGGAGGGGATGAGGCTTACAGTTCTACACAACAAATCCGCCCGTAGCAGAGATCTTATCGACGAAGCAAGCAAGCCAAGCTTAATTACTCTACGCACCTCACAAATACTGAGCAGCAATAAATGCACGAGAGTTATATAGCTATGGGCAGTTCATTGAACAGGATGATGAAAGAGTAATCTATTTGTGCCATTTTTTTCACTTCTCTTCCCCAGAATATAATGCTGGGTGCTGCCATCGAGTAGGTACAGTGGTGGGGTCTTCACTTACTTCAGTTGCACATGGATGATAGAAAGCACCTTCACGGCTTGGCGGCCAGCCAGGGTAACGAGTATCGGAGCTGTCCTCGGTACGATGCTCTCCAACCGCCTGAGAGGATCTGCCGTAAAGTTATTGCAGCGCCTAGCACTTTTTGATTACAGTGAGTCTCGTGGGGTCAACGCGGCTAGGCATTGTCGATCTGATTGAACAGCAACCCGCGGGGTGTGTTTGACAGGTAATTCTAGTAAATCACTATGAAAGAGGAACGATCGCGTAGTCACTATTTATACGGAGGAGGAAATATCCAGGAAAAATTATATCTGTAGAAAAGGGCTTCTATTAGAGTATTAATTGTATTATTTAGTATAACTGAACAAGGCTAACACATAAACATGTCTACAAGAATGATCGATCTATTAATAATTTTATTATACGTTAAAAGTATTATACTTTCAACAGAAGAAAAATCAATTATCGCGGTCAAGAACAGAAGGAGAGGGCAGAAGAGTAGAAGAAGAAAACACACAGAAATTACGATTAATTACGCTTGCAAAATTGGAAACACAAAAAGAATCCTCTTAAGTCACGGTTTCAACAATGTCGTTTATATAGCAGCAAGTTGACCATTAGTTTAGACTGAGGTGATTTGAATTAGATGGGATCATAATCAACTGAATAGAGAAAGCGTGCAAATTAATACGTGATGATCTAAAATTAGCACTCATATAATCTCTTACTGATAATAACACAAAAATGAGATTATTATGCACAGTTGAGCTATCTCAGATATAAAAATAGTATTCTTACATTAGTCGAACTGGCTGGGTAATAGAATAGCCACAAATGCTACGTTGGTATAGAGGAAACAGATCTTTTTTTTTTCAACCTATAACTGAGTACGGCCATAAAGGTGATGATAATAACCACTAATTTACGCTATGCATTGATAGAGCAGGTAATATATTTCAGTCTGAGGCAATATCTCTACTTTGTTGACTTATTACCGTGTAATATTAAAAGGAGAGTCTACTTTTCTGCTCCACTTATCGTAGTACACACAGGCCATTATAATACGTAAATAAATAAAGACATCGATAATTACAGTCAGCTAAGGTATAGATCAAAGTGAATATGAAGCTTCAATCCGCGATACAAATTTTCTTAAAGCACCCAGTTGAAAAAAAAAGTAATATTTTGATCAACATGTAAAGAGTAAAATAAAAATACACAAAAATGTTAAAAATCACTTATTTCAAATGCTCCTCCTCGATGACTATTTGCTTACGGGATATCTTCCATTCTTACACGTATATTCTTATCGATTGAGACTGGAACCCTGTTAGGTTCCTGTGATGGTTTACGAATTCTTCCTTATTGAACACAAAAATCGTTTTCCAATTTCTCACAGCACAAGTGTAGCTGTAACTCTCAAAGATCTGCCGTGTAGAATGGGGTCTCTCGGCTAGGTATCCATCTTAGTTCAAATAATAGAATATTTTGAATACCCCATGCAGTATGAACTGGTCAAGTATACATGGACATGCGCTGGTGGATGTACGCATATAGAACCTCAAGTTGGGCCTTTTTACGTTGGGTAGAGACTGATTGTCGTCTAGGCGCGCTTGAATCCGAGGTAGGTAAGTATATAATCCGGTGAGTGGGACTATTTCCAACTAACTCAAGGACTACTATAGTTAGTATTTGCGTGTTCTCCATTGTCTTCAAATTCAAAATGGCCGAAATCATAAGATCGGCACAGTCCCCTGAACGAATTAGTTAGATTTTCTCATCACCTTTACTATTTCAAAAATGGCCCCAATATTCAAATTTATAAAGCTATATGAGGACTTACAGAATTTTTCTATACAACTCGATCGGTTATTATACACAATTGCTCTTCAATATCCTGAGATATAACTAACATAATCTTTTTTAAGGTACCATCTAACATCCTTTTTTTTTTAGATGCTCGTCTTGTTTATACCATGACCACGCCCTACAGCATCAGAAAGGACATTTGTTTTGAGGTATACATGTGAATAACCAACCTTTTCACATTTGAGCTCAAATCATCCTAAATCAGGAACCTTAGGTTTATTTCTTGATTATTCCACAAAACATTAAAGGCATGTAACAGTTCAACAGTAATGACCATAAAATAAATGCTGGATCAAAAATAAAATAGATCACTGACATGATGAGTTAGTCTTAAGCAAATTTACATCTCTAGTCTCTCAACATTGTCCAGCGAGTCTTTCAACACAAACTGATATATCATCAACACAGAGTCTCCTAAAGAATCTGCGCTTCACCAACAAAATCGCATGGCACAAGACCTCCTAAGTCAGAGCCGAATAGGAGGAAATCAATGACTGAGGAAAACCGAAAGCTTGATAGAGCGGATCACTGCGATTAAAAATCGCTCCGAGCACTAACCGAATTAATTAATGTCATGAAAAAAGTGTGCGTTGTGAAACGACCTTCGAAAAAAAGGAAAGGAATTCCGCTAATCGGTAGATGACTGTATCGGTAGAACCTGCCATGCGAATCAGCGATCAGGAATTCCCGCGGCGGGAAAAAAGTGACAATGATTTACCTCACTGCCCCAGGTGTATCGGCATATGGGGATTCACGTCTCTTCGAGTATATAAAAAGGCTGTGGCGATGCGGACTTGAAAAGACCAAGAAAAAAAACGCGACACCTGGACGACTTGATAGGTCGGGAAATCGAAAATCAAAATAATACAAGTATCCATACACACCATGACTTCGGAAAATAACATATGACTCTCGGAAATCAGATGTATTAATTCGAATGTGTGTATTGATGAGAGATGACCTGATTCTTCTGGATTGAGAATCATTATTCAATTCTTACATTTGAGCCATAAAAACATCTGCGGAGAGATTATTGCAATGAATCTAATAAGCGATTGTCTAATTTCTTTCAAGAGGGATTTCAAATATAGTATAAAAGAATAATATCTATAAAAGAATACGTCGGCAAAATTCATGTCTTCGCATGTAAGCACATTCGTTAGAAGTAAACACTCCTCTGAAACTTAAACAGAGACCCCACACCGCCTGGGTCCTATGAAGAAGGGCAAGGGAACTCCCTTCCCATCTCTCACTCTCGAGGGACCATCGTACAGCGATATAAACGCAAGGTTCTCAACAATTAAATTCAGATGTACATTAATAAATCAATCCACTCAAGATTCAATTGTTACCTTCCCGGTAGCGAACATTGATTCAAGAATGGAACCGATGATCTTCAGAAGCCTCTGTGTCTCAGACTGATGTGAATGTAAAACAGTATAACAGAACGTTCTCAGAGTAAGCAAACGACATGGAATAAAAAAAAGGAGAAAAGAACATTTCGGAAACGTTATGAAAACCATCATCTCAAACGAAAAACTATCAGCACCGAGTGTCCTTTGGATCAAAACTTAATTTGATCGACCTTGAATACTGAGACCGAATCTCAAGGAAGAAGTGTGTGTATTCTACTCACAACATTTTAATAATAGTAGTAAGAAATTTCAGAAGTTCTCTTCAGGAAGATAAGTGAGATAACGGAAAAATACCTACGAGAGAAGGCACCCCAGAAGCAAAGCATCAGAACACATCTAAGTCAAGCCATATCCAGTGCGACAGACAATTCCATTACACGTGAAACATAGCGTCGTATGAATTAAATATATGAGGCGAAACATACTAAGTGACTCAGAAGTTACAAGCTTAGACTCCGAATCGTATCTGCTTATTTTCCTCGTCGCAAGCGCACGTGCATCGCTCAATCACAACCAGCAACTTATTTCTCATCGAAAAACTACCCCGATTTCTAGTCTACGGACACTGTTGCTTTTCGGTACTACGTATCCATGTGTGCGGAAGTGTTCTTTACCACACGTAGTAACTGAATTGACTTAAGTGTGGACTACTTAATGCACACGGGAGGACACAAGCAAAGGCGAGAAGTTGTATGTTGTGCTGAACAAATGACCGCAAATGCCACACTCTAAAGCTCTAGTACTCGTGACAAACTGTCTTAAGAGCTGCTTTAACATTGTTTACAAAACGGCAAAGACTCGAGCGCACACCAGCAGTATAACTCAACTCTTGTAAAGACAGGGAGGCAGAACACCTACGCGAATAGCGTGAAGATCTAGTCTCGAAGAGAGACTGAATAAAGAAATAGATCTCTAACCAAATAGTATAACTTTAGCAGCCACATCACGAAGCACAAATTGGAGAACTGGAACCGAGTGTTGAAAAACAGCACATTCACTTCGAATTATTTGAACTGCATAGTCAGTTCCTCACACCGTTTGGTACTTGCTCTTAGAACAATAGAGTTATGAAGATAAAGATATGAGACACAGAAATCAATGGAGTATTCAACCGCAGTGATTCTGCTATGGTGATAGTGATCCAAATTCTCTCTTTACAAGCTGCCTACACATCTCAACCAATCTTCGGCATAGTGCTTAATGGACTAAGCCGAAGCCAGTGCGTTTGATGTTACTTCGTCTTTACCCCCAATTTACATATAAATTCAGAAGGGACAATAATTTGTATTAACCCTTAAATAGGTTCTAAAACATTTCAGTTTGGAAAACCCCTCAATCAGGTATCTTATAATCAAAAACAGTTTCCCCACAGTTCTGCTCATAGCTTCATTAATTAATCACATTGTCTGCATTCTGGTACCAGGAAAATTCTGTTTTTCCTTTTTGACTGTATATGACGAGCAACACTGACCCATTTCAAATTTCAAAAGCCATATACAAAGAATCCCGCTGGAAATTTCTTTTTGATGCAAAGTCTCTGCTCATTTAATCTGCCATAGTTTCGCTTGGCATGGCCACCGAAAAGCCAAGCTTGGTTTCACCACCCTAATTACATTAACAAAAAGAAAGGTGGATAATCTTATTTATTATTATCTTTCATCACAATTTAGAACCTAGTTATTTTTGCCACTACATGACACACCCTCACCTTACACTCTATCATCTACTCAGTATAAATAAGCTTTTATACCCATTTGTTAAATTAAGAGGCCGATGCCTCACCTCAACATATTGTAATATCAAGCATCAGGCTTAACCACATATCCATCTGATATACAGTGGGCTTACATTATTCCCTAAGTGGATGGAATACCTGTCAGCACAGAACCAGGAAGGCACCACAGCCCGTAACCTTCAAGACCACTTATTACCTGCAGGAAAAATTAGAGGACTCAGATAGAAGCATGATTGAACGAGCCATTAGAAACAACCTCCAGATATGTTGGTTTTTCATGTGGGGTGTAATGACCTCACTGCTAGTGGTGTCACTTCTAAATCCTTTACAGAAATGACCCAGTGTACATTGCATAGGTTTAATACTCTTTGGCCCAATACCAACCCCGTCTT